>OY986439.1:196809405-196816905 GCA_963920525.1 Dichetophora obliterata | reverse complement strand
TTTATTTTTATTTTTATTTTTATTTTTATTTTTATTTTTATTTTTATTTTTATTTTTATTTTTATTTTTATTTTTATTTTTATTTTTATTTTTATTTTTATTTTTATTTTTATTTTTATTTTTATTTTTATTTTTATTTTTATTTTTATTTTTATTTTTATTTTTATTTTTATTTTTATTTTTATTTTTATTTTTATTTTTATTTTTATTTTTATTTTTATTTTTATTTTTATTTTTATTTTTATTTTTATTTTTATTTTTATTTTTATTTTTATTTTTATTTTTATTTTTATTTTTATTTTTATTTTTATTTTTATTTTTATTTTTATTTTTATTTTTATTTTTATTTTTATTTTTATTTTTATTTTTATTTTTATTTTTATTTTTATTTTTATTTTTATTTTTATTTTTATTTTTATTTTTATTTTTATTTTTATTTTTATTTATCTCAAAAATATAGTTGACATTTAAAACTTGAGTCTTTTGCGTGCCGAATTTTTAGAATATATAACAACAGAATAATACTTATATAGTAAACTAATTAAAATTTTTTTACTAAGATTACTATCATTAATTCTGAATTTTTGAACTCAAAATATGATAGGAATAATGTATTTTATTTGAGAATATGTTGAAATATAAGAATTCATTATCTTGTGTATAAATTGAAAATATTTTTAAAAGATGTGAGTTTAATATTAAGTGACTTATGAAATTATATACCTGCGGTGAAAAGATGATAGAGCTAACTGAATATGAGATAAGAGGTTATGTTATAGCTTAAATGTGGTATATTAAAGACTAATAATTAAGTTAAGTGAAGTTAGGAAGAATATTTGATTATCAATTGCTTAAAGGCTAATCTATTGAAGACTAATTACACTAGTTTACAAAATCCAGAAAAATCTCTGTGAACAAGACTTCTTAATAAAATTCATATACGGTATGGTTCCTAGATCTTAAATAAAAAATAAAAAAAATTATCTATAGATAGGTTTCTGAGATATCGACCAAAGAATTTTTTTGCTTTTTTCGAAAAAGGTGACTTGTCATTATTCGTAATAAATTCATTTTGAATTAACGGATTTTGCCAAATTACAATTTTATAAGAGACAATTAAATTCGCAATAACTTTTTATACATATTGACCTTTATGTATAAAGAAAGAAGAGTTATGGGAGCTATGAATTATTATTTACAAAAAATTTCTTTCGTGAGATTCTGTGGTCGAAAACTCACTTAAGCACCTGAAAAGTAAAGCATTTGGCTACTGACCACAACATTTTTACTTTTAAGAAGCAGATAAAATAAAAAATTAAAAAAAAAATTAAAAATGAGTGATCTCACTTAAATGTCTGCAATTTTTTTACTAGTCCATAGATTTTGTTTATTTTAGACTTAAAAGTTTTGCAAAAGCTTATGCTGTACAAAAAAAAAAAATAAAAATGTGGTCAGTTGCCAAATTCTTTACTTTTCAGGTGCTTAAATGAGTTTTCGACCACAGAAATTCACGAAAAGAAAAATAAATTTTGTAAATAATAATTCAGGCCACGGCCAAGTAATCGTATGAATAATGAGGAGACATGGTCATGCATCTGCAGACCATAGACAAAGCGAGCGGCATTATTAAAGGCAACTAACAGTTTATGTGAGAATTTCGAGTGCAGCTTGCTATACACTACCTCAGAGTATGTAATTATTGGCATTAAAATCTGCAGGGCAAGTTTACGTTTTGTTTCGGTGGGAAAAAACGGTGCAGTCATTCTTAAGTTTCTTAATGCATAGTATACCTTACTTACACACATATTAATATGATCCTCGCAGGAAAGAGATGAATTCAGGATAAACCTAAGGTTTTTTACTCTTCTTACAACTTTTAATTCAGCGTTATTTAGAATAATCGGGGGAAGTTCAAGATTCAGGAAAGATGTTTTCGAAATTGGCAAGACACATGATTTCGAGGGGCTTAGTGCAAGCATATTCCTCCTAGCCCCTTCCGCTACTAATTTTAAATCATCATTTGCACAAATCATCATCATTGCGCACAAATCCTCAACAAGCCCTGTGGGTCTTGACACATACAACTGTAAGTCATCAGCATAAGCATGCACAGATACATTACTACATTTCAAAAAAATGTTATTGATAAACATGGCAAACAGGAGTGGTCCCAAGACTGACCCTTGAGGGACACCGCAAGAGATTTGCTTATACGCAGATAAGTTTCTGCCTAAACTGACCCTCTGAGACCTACCATTTAAGTAACTACTTAAAATGCGAACCGATGACTCAGAAAATCTGAACTGCAATTCAAGTTTTTTGCATAAAATATTATGGTTTACAGTGTCGAAAGCCTTAGAGAAATCGAGAAGGCAAAGCAAGGTCAGAGCACCATTATTGAAGGTGTCATATAATGTCATCCAAGGTGTCATATAATGTCATTAACTATAGCTGTTGAACAACTATGACCTTTATAGAAGCCGGACTAAAAAACAGACATTTACACGCTCAAAAATCTTGGACTAATCCTAATAAATCCTGTATTGTATATATGACGACACCGAAACTGTATTAAAATATAATCAACGGTATATATTATAATTGATTTTTATTCTCTCATGGGGCTTAATTTTAATACATGCTTGTATTAAAATATTTTTTACAAATATAAAAATTAACGAAACATGTGGGATTCGAACCCACTACGTTTAGGTTATAAGTTTTTGGCTCTACCAACTGCTCTATGAAGCCACATGTATAAAGAAATGATAAACATGCCTAAGAACCGAACCAAGCCGAACGCTGTTTTTAAAGACTAATCCAACCTGTATTAAATATTATTCCAGGTTTTATTAAAAACTGTCTAGTATTTTGAAGAGTTTGAATTTTAATAGAAAGGGTATTAAAAAATGCATGATTCCAACGATTGGAATAAAAATTAGTCCAAGATTTTTGACCGTGTAATTAAATTTTTATATATTTAAAGTTTTATATATGACCTTGTCATTTATTATGTTGATTTGCTATGATTTAAATACAAATTCTAAACGTTTGATAGTCCTTGTCCTTGTAGCAAGTGCTTGTTGATAGAACAAGGGATTTGATAGTAGAGAATGTTGATTTTCTGTGATTTAAATACAAATTCTAAATGCTTGATAGTTTAAGGGCATTAATCTGTATCACGAAGCAGCACACCAACGACAAGCAAGACACGAGAAGCAATACTTTTTTCTATACGAAATTCTATTGCTTCTCGTGTCTTGCTTGTCGTTGGTGTGCTGCTTCGTGATACAGATTAATGCCCTAAATCATTCTTGATTTTTAATACAAATTCTAGTTGTTTGATAGTTTAAAATCGTTTATTGAGCTTTAGGTCAAGGTTAGAACAATTAACTGTTCTAACGAATTTTTCAAAAGAAACAACAACAACAGCAACAAAAACGTTTTCAATATGAAATGGGAGAAAAACTGAGAAATTGACACTTAAAATCTCATCGCCTCTGTGGTGCATTGTGCTAATGCGCTTGCACGGCGCACAGTGGGATTTTTTGTGCAATAAGTAATTTTTTCCACACATAAAATTTAAAAATGTAATGATGCAGTTTTGCAGAGAATTGATTCAGTATGCAGAATCCATAAATTCTATCCCAAAAAAACGTTTATTTGCCTTTGAAATAATGAAGTAAAGCCACATGTAAATTTTGGTCCAAAATATTGAAAACTGTTTACGCACTTCTATAGTGTTTGTACGTATGATAATTTTATTGCTCTGATTTAAATAGTGATTTTTTTTCAAATATAGCCTTTTATGCGTATTAAAAAAAAAATTATAAAGTTCGCTCATATTGTTTTAAAGATATGATAGAATAAAATTGGTTCAATAATGTGCCGTGATTCAAACTTCCTTGGAAGAAAAAAAAGGTTGCTCGGTAGTACTAGGTGCTCCCTCTGTAATAAAATGAAAAATAGGACTGCATACTATCAATTAAAAAAACAAAGTTTAAATAATTAATAATATTTTATGAAATCATAAAATTTGTCGCCAAATCCATGAAATTTTTATTTTTAAAAAATTACAAAAAGATATGGCATACTTTTAGGCACGTGCGTTATTATGACATTTAGTTACAACAATAACTTATTTGGAATAGATTAAACACAAAACCATATGATTTAACAACAATAAAAATACAACGTCAAAATAGCAAATAGCGAAGTGAAAGAAATATCATTAAAATGAGTTTATTTTCTGTGTGACATAGTGAACTGAGTTACGAACTCATTAATTGCAATGCAAGTTTGGAATTAATAACCGACTTCATTAAATCAAAAAATGCAATGCTTCAGGATGAAGAAATCGATATAGTGAAAAGAGCAATTCAAAAGAGGTTTCTTGGTCATTTCAAAAAACGGTGGCAAGAATCGCATAAACTAAAGTTCCATTTTTAAAAAAAAAAATGAAATTGGCTAAAAATTACGTTTAAAGAGTTATAAAATTTTATATGTGTAAATGTTTTCTCCTATTGTGTTTTTAGCTGTATTTGAAGTATCACTCAATAGCGAGCCTAGTTGTTCAACTAAACTAGGAAGGCCAGCGAAAGATTTCGAAGATTGTCAAGTTCGCACAAAGAGGTTCAAGGCAGCTGAATTAGCTTCAAAATATTCACAAGAACATTTGAATATGACAAGTAAAGTGATGGGTGGAAATATACCAACTCGATGTTATATTTGTTCGCCGGCTGTACTAGCAATGATGATGGATGCAGAGCTTACAAAGAGTCAGTATGAAGCCATCAAAAGTTTTCTCAAAAATGAAGGATACGATATTTTGCCACCATATGCAAACGTCAGAGAAGAAAAAAGGCATTGCTATCCAGATGAAATTGAAATAACTGAAAAAGCTGCGTCTGTTTCCTTGCAAAGTTTAATGGATCATACGTTAAGCCGATTATTTCAAACTTTTCCGGATGAAGAATTAAATGGTATGACGGATAAATTAGAGTTTACATGTAAGTGGGGTTGCGATGGTTCCTCTGGACATGTTGAGTACAATCAGAGTTTAGCAGCTGATGTAAGCGATAAAAGTTTGTTACTGGCATGTATGGTTTGGTTCCGTTAAGTCTACAGACGATTTCTCAAGAAGAATATTGGCGAAATAAAAGTCCGTCATCAACAAGATTCTGCCGTCCTATCTCCTTTGAATTTACCAAAGAAACAAAAGAAAAAGTGCTAAGCCTTGTTGAAAAAATTAATTTAGATATTGCTGCTTTGAAAAATACCGAAGTTGTAGCATGCGGGAAGCAATTTTCTATCAAGCATAATTTCGTTTTTACAATGTTAGATGGCAAGACAGCTCAAACGGTTACAGATACATCTTCAGCAGCTGTTTGTTACATTTGCCAAGCGAAACCTACTGAAATGAATAATCTTAATTTAGTTTCAAGCAAAGCTATTGATGGTGAAGCAATCAAAATGGGCGTTTCCTCCTTACATGCTCGCATTAAATTTATGGAGTGCATACTTTATATTGCCTACAACAAACCATTTGAAAGATGGTCGGCGCTCAAGGACGAACACAAAAGTCTAAAACTGGAAAATAAACTTCGAATTCAGAAGGCCTTAAAGGAACAGATGGGTATACGAGTGGATGCAGTTCAACAAGGAACTGGGTCAACTAACGATGGAAATACGTCCAGGCGTTTCTTTTCTAATCCCGCACTTGTTGCCGATGTGACTGGTGTAGAGGAGCAACTAATTGATCGATTTCGCATTATACTACAAATAATAACTTGTGGCAAAAAAGTTAATTCCTTGAAGTTCAAGAATTTTGCTCAAGATACAGCAAAACTTTTTGTTGAAAAATATGGTTGGTATCATATGCCAGTAACAGTACACAAAATACTGATACACGGAAAAGATATCATGGATGCGGCAATACTTCCTATTGGCATGCTTTCTGAAGAAGCCCAAGAAGCCAGAAATAAAGATTATAGAAATTTTGGATTAAGGTTCTCCAGAAAGTTCGATAGAGTTGCAACAAATGCAGATGTTTTTCATCGACTTCTAGTATCATCAGATCCTTTTATAAGTAGCATTAGATGTCAACCCCGTAAACAGGTTCTGGAACTTGATGATATAGTTACAGAAATGATAGATGATGAATAAAAGTCCATATTTAAATGCATGTATTGAAATTTATTTATAAAATAATTAGTTTTGGTAAAGAAACAAAAAGTTGTGCGAAAAAATATAATATGGGTTTTATGGGCGGTGAGTGATGGGCGCTAATTGAGGTAATAAAGGCTCTGTGCCAAATTTTAAAAACTTTGGGCCAAAAATAAATTTTGGGTTGTATGGGCGGTGGGTGGTGGGCGTGGCCAATTAAGATGAATCTTTATTTTATTCTTAATTGAGGTAATAAAAGGCTATGTGCCAAATTTCAAAAACTTTGGGCCAAAAATAAACTTTGGGTTGTATGGGCGGCGGGTAGTGGGCGTGACCAATTTAGATGAAACTTTATTTTATTCTTAATTGAGGTAATAAAAGGCTATGTGCCGAATTTCAAAAACTTTGGGCCAAAAATAAACTTTGGGTTGTATGGGCGGCGGGTAGTGGGCGTGACCAATTTAGATGAAACTTTATTTTATTCTTAACTGAGGTAATAAAAGGTTATGTGCCAAATTTCAAAAACTTTGGGTCAAAAAAAAACTTTGGGTTGTATGGGCGGTGGGTAGTGGGCGTGGCCAATTTTGATAAAACTTTATTTTTTCTTAATTGAGCTAATCAAAGGTTCAGAGCAAAATTTCAACATTCTATGAGCACTCCTTATATTTTTTGCCAAACATTGTATGAACAAATCCCACTGTGCGGCGTATCACAAAGAGTTCTGATGAAACCTTTAGCAGGGCCGAAATTGCAATAAAATCAACTAGTGATGTTTTCCTTTTCGTAAGAAAAAAAAATAATGTTGTTGTTTCTTAATGCGTTGTCTTAAAAAAATGCGTTAGAGCAATTAATTGTTCTAACCTGACCTAAAGCTCAATAAACGATTTTAAACTAACAAACAACTAGAATTTGTATTTAAAATCAAGAATGATTTAAACTATCCAACATTTAGAATTTGTATTTAAACCATAGAAAATAAACATTCTCTACTATCAAATCGCTTGTTCTATCAACAAGGACTTGTTTGTGTTCAACTCTCCGTGCTTGGTTTATTTATTCAAAGAGTATTATTGCTACACTTTTTGTAATTCCATTTTATTTTGCGAAACACATTCACAAATTTTGTATTTGTTTTAATGATCGCTTATATTTTTGATGGTCCGACAGACCGGCTGGAACAATTGTTAAGTACTTCTTTGTTAACTTCTTACTGCTCAATCCATAGTTTTAAGGCCTATAAGTTATAAGGACACTAGTCTATTTTAAAAAAATGTATTTTATTAAAAACCCACTTTAATGAACCTGCGTCTTTATTTTACAAATATGAATTAATAT
>OY986439.1:196724405-196804405 GCA_963920525.1 Dichetophora obliterata | reverse complement strand
GATGGATGGGATGGATGGGATGGATGGGATGGATGGGATGGATGGGATGGATGGGATGGATGGGATGGATGGGATGGATGGGATGGATGGGATGGATGGGATGGATGGGATGGATGGGATGGATGGGATGGATGGATGGATGGGATGGATGGGATGGATGGATGGATGGGATGGATGGGATGGATGGGATGGATGGGATGGATGGGATGGATGGGATGGATGGGATGGATGGGATGGATGGGATGGATGGGATGGATGGGATGGATGGGATGGATGGGATGGATGGGATGGATGGGATGGATGGGATGGATGGATGGATGGGATGGATGGGATGGATGGGATGGATGGGATGGATGGGATGGATGGGATGGATGGGATGGATGGGATGGATGGGATGGATGGGATGGATGGGATGGATGGATGGATGGGATGGATGTGATGGATGGGATGGATGGGATGGATGGGATGGATGGGATGGATGGGATGGATGGGATGGATGGGATGGATGGGATGGATGGATGGATGGGATGGATGGGATGGATGGGATGGATGGGATGGATGGGATGGATGGATGGATGGGATGGATGGGATGGATGGGATGGATGGGATGGATGGGATGGATGGGATGGATGGGATGGATGGGATGGATGGGATGGTGGGATGGATGGGATGGATGGGATGGATGGGATGGATGGGATGGATGGGATGGATGGGATGGATGGATGGATGGGATGGATGGGATGGATGGGATGGATGGGATGGATGGGATGGATGGGATGGATGGGATGGATGGGATGGATGGGATGGATGGGATGGATGGGATGGATGGGATGGATGGGATGGATGGGATGGATGGGATGGATGGGATGGATGGGATGGATGGGATGGATGGGATGGATGGGATGGATGGGATGGATGGGATGGATGGGATGGATGGGATGGATGGGATGGATGGGATGGATGGGATGGATGGGATGGATGGGATGGATGGGATGGATGGGATGGATGGGATGGATGGGATGGATGGGATGGATGGGATGGATGGGATGGATGGATGGATGGGATGGATGGGATGGATGGGATGGATGGGATGGATGGGATGGATGGGATGGATGGGATGGATGGGATGGATGGATGGATGGGATGGATGGGATGGATGGGATGGATGGGATGGATGGGATGGATGGGATGGTGGATGGGATGGATGGGATGGATGGGATGGATGGGATGGATGGGATGGATGGGATGGATGGGATGGATGGGATGGATGGGATGGATGGGATGGATGGGATGGATGGGATGGATGGGATGGATGGGATGGATGGGATGGATGGGATGGATGGGATGGATGGGATGGATGGGATGGATGGGATGGATGGGATGGATGGGATGGATGGGATGGATGGGATGGATGGGATGGATGGGATGGATGGGATGGATGGGATGGATGGGATGGATGGGATGGATGGGATGGATGGATGGATGGATGGATGGGATGGATGGGATGGATGGGATGGATGGGATGGATGGGATGGATGGGATGGATGGGATGGATGGGATGGATGGGATGGATGGGATGGATGGGATGGATGGGATGGATGGGATGGATGGGATGGATGGGATGGATGGGATGGATGGGATGGATGGGATGGATGGGATGGATGGGATGGATGGGATGGATGGATGGATGGGATGGATGGGATGGATGGGATGGATGGTTGGGATGGATGGGATGGATGGGATGGATGGGATGGATGGGATGGATGGGATGGATGGGATGGATGGGATGGATGGGATGGATGGGATGGATGGGATGGATGGGGATGGATGGGATGGATGGGATGGATGGGATGGATGGGATGGATGGGATGGATGGGATGGATGGGATGGATGGGATGGATGGGATGGATTGGGATGGATGGATGGATGGGATGGATGGGATGGATGGGATGGATGGGATGGATGGGATGGATGGGATGGATGGGATGGATGGGATGGATGGGATGGATGGGATGGATGGGATGGATGGGATGGATGGGATGGATGGGATGGATGGGATGGATGGGATGGATGGGATGGATGGGATGGATGGGATGGATGGGATGGATGGGATGGATGGGATGGATGGGATGGATGGGATGGATGGGATGGATGGGATGGATGGATGGATGGGATGGATGGATGGATGGGATGGATGGGATGGATGGGATGGATGGGATGGATGGGATGGATGGGATGGATGGGATGGATGGGATGGATGGGATGGATGGGATGGATGGGATGGATGGGATGGATGGGATGGATGGGATGGATGGGATGGATGGGATGGATGGGATGGATGGGATGGATGGATGGATGGGATGGATGGGATGGATGGGATGGATGGGATGGATGGGATGGATGGGATGGATGGGATGGATGGGATGGATGGGATGGATGGGATGGATGGGATGGATGGGATGGATGGGATGGATGGGATGGATGGGATGGATGGGATGGATGGGATGGATGGATGGATGGGTGGATGGATGGTGGGATGGATGGGATGGATGGGTGGATGGGATGGATGGGATGGATGGGATGGATGGGATGGATGGGATGGATGGGATGGATGGGATGGATGGGATGGATGGGATGGATGGGATGGATGGGATGGATGGGATGGATGGGATGGATGGGATGGATGGGATGGATGGGATGGATGGGATGGATGGGATGGATGGGATGGATGGGATGGATGGGTGGATGGGATGGATGGGATGGATGGGATGGATGGGATGGATGGGATGGATGGGATGGATGGGATGGATGGGATGGATGGGATGGATGGGATGGATGGGATGGATGGGATGGATGGGATGGATGGGATGGATGGGATGGATGGGATGGATGGGATGGATGGGATGGATGGGATGGATGGGATGGATGGGATGGATGGGATGGATGGGATGGATGGGATGGATGGGATGGATGGGATGGATGGGATGGATGGGATGGATGGGATGGATGGGATGGATGGGATGGATGGGATGGATGGGATGGATGGGATGGATGGGATGGATGGGATGGATGGGATGGATGGGATGGATGGGATGGATGGGATGGATGGGATGGATGGGATGGATGGGATGGATGGGATGGATGGGATGGATGGGATGGATGGGATGGATGGGATGGATGGGATGGATGGGATGGATGGGATGGATGGGATGGATGGGATGGATGGGATGGATGGGATGGATGGGATGGATGGGATGGATGGGATGGATGGGATGGATGGGATGGATGGGATGGATGGGATGGATGGGATGGATGGGATGGATGGGATGGATGGGATGGATGGGATGGATGGGATGGATGGGATGGATGGGATGGATGGGATGGATGGGATGGATGGGATGGATGGGATGGATGGGATGGATGGGATGGATGGGATGGATGGGATGGATGGGATGGATGGGATGGATGGGATGGATGGGATGGATGGGATGGATGGGATGGATGGGATGGATGGGATGGATGGGATGGATGGGATGGATGGGATGGATGGGATGGATGGGATGGATGGGATGGATGGGATGGATGGGATGGATGGGATGGATGGGATGGATGGGATGGATGGGATGGATGGGATGGATGGGATGGATGGGATGGATGGGATGGATGGGATGGATGGGATGGATGGGATGGATGGGATGGATGGGATGGATGGGATGGATGGGATGGATGGGATGGATGGGATGGATGGGATGGATGGGATGGATGGGATGGATGGGATGGATGGGATGGATGGGATGGATGGGATGGATGGGATGGATGGGATGGATGGGATGGATGGGATGGATGGGATGGATGGGATGGATGGGATGGATGGGATGGATGGGATGGATGGGATGGATGGGATGGATGGGATGGATGGGATGGATGGGATGGATGGGATGGATGGGATGGATGGGATGGATGGGATGGATGGGATGGATGGGATGGATGGGATGGATGGGATGGATGGGATGGATGGGATGGATGGGATGGATGGGATGGATGGGATGGATGGGATGGATGGGATGGATGGGATGGATGGGATGGATGGGATGGATGGGATGGATGGGATGGATGGGATGGATGGGATGGATGGGATGGATGGGATGGATGGGATGGATGGGATGGATGGGATGGATGGGATGGATGGGATGGATGGGATGGATGGGATGGATGGGATGGATGGGATGGATGGGATGGATGGGATGGATGGGATGGATGGGATGGATGGGATGGATGGGATGGATGGGATGGATGGGATGGATGGGATGGATGGGATGGATGGGATGGATGGGATGGATGGGATGGATGGGATGGATGGGATGGATGGGATGGATGGGATGGATGGGATGGATGGGATGGATGGGATGGATGGGATGGATGGGATGGATGGGATGGATGGATGGATGGGATGGATGAATGGGATGGATGAATGGGATGGATGAATGGGATGGATGAATGGGATGGATGAATGGGATGGATGAATGGGATGGATGAATGGGATGGATGAATGGGATGGATGAATGGGATGGATGAATGGGATGGATGAATGGGATGGATGAATGGGATGGATGAATGGGATGGATGAATGGGATGGATGAATGGGATGGATGAATGGGATGGATGAATGGGATGGATGAATGGGATGGATGAATGGGATGGATGAATGGGATGGATGAATGGGATGGATGAATGGGATGGATGAATGGGATGGATGAATGGGATGGATGAATGGGATGGATGAATGGGATGGATGAATGGGATGGATGAATGGGATGGATGAATGGGATGGATGAATGGGATGGATGAATGGGATGGATGAATGGGATGGATGAATGGGATGGATGAATGGGATGGATGAATGGGATGGATGAATGGGATGGATGAATGGGATGGATGAATGGGATGGATGAATGGGATGGATGAATGGGATGGATGAATGGGATGGATGAATGGGATGGATGAATGGGATGGATGAATGGGATGGATGAATGGGATGGATGAATGGGATGGATGAATGGGATGGATGAATGGGATGGATGAATGGGATGGATGAATGGGATGGATGAATGGGATGGATGAATGGGATGGATGAATGGGATGGATGAATGGGATGGATGAATGGGATGGATGAATGGGATGGATGAATGGGATGGATGAATGGGATGGATGAATGGGATGGATGAATGGGATGGATGAATGGGATGGATGAATGGGATGGATGAATGGGATGGATGAATGGGATGGATGAATGGGATGGATGAATGGGATGGATGAATGGGATGGATGAATGGGATGGATGAATGGGATGGATGAATGGGATGGATGAATGGGATGGATGAATGGGATGGATGAATGGGATGGATGAATGGGATGGATGAATGGGATGGATGAATGGGATGGATGAATGGGATGGATGAATGGGATGGATGAATGGGATGGATGAATGGGATGGATGAATGGGATGGATGAATGGGATGGATGAATGGGATGGATGAATGGGATGGATGAATGGGATGGATGAATGGGATGGATGAATGGGATGGATGAATGGGATGGATGAATGGGATGGATGAATGGGATGGATGAATGGGATGGATGAATGGGATGGATGAATGGGATGGATGAATGGGATGGATGAATGGGATGGATGAATGGGATGGATGAATGGGATGGATGAATGGGATGGATGAATGGGATGGATGAATGGGATGGATGAATGGGATGGATGAATGGGATGGATGAATGGGATGGATGAATGGGATGGATGAATGGGATGGATGAATGGGATGGATGAATGGGATGGATGAATGGGATGGATGAATGGGATGGATGAATGGGATGGATGAATGGGATGGATGAATGGGATGGATGAATGGGATGGATGAATGGGATGGATGAATGGGATGGATGAATGGGATGGATGAATGGGATGGATGAATGGGATGGATGAATGGGATGGATGAATGGGATGGATGAATGGGATGGATGGATGGGATGGATGGATGGGATGGGTGGATGGGATGGATGGATGGGATGGGTGGATGGAATGGATGAATGGGATGGATGGATGGATGGATGGATGTATGGATGGATGGATGGATGAATCGATGGATGGATGGGATTCGATGGATGGGATAGATGGATGGGATGGATGGATGGGATGGGTGGATGGGTGGATGGGATGGATGGATGGGATGGATGAATGATAGATAGATATGTAGATAGATAAATAGATACATAAATACATAAATCAATAAATAAATAAAGCAGGCATAATTGTGCGGGGGACACATCTAACACTCTGACACTCTTTTTAAAAATAGTCTTATTAATTTACATTAATAACTAAACTCACACAACTATTTTTAAATTAATTTTTTAAACTAATTTTATATAAAATAATCAAAGCAACTTAACTTAATAAATTTTTCTGGCGAGTTGTGCTCGCAAAGGAAGTTTGATGTATTAACCTTTATTCCGAGTTTTTAATTTTGTTAAAAGGGTTTCATTGCATAAAAATAACATCATAGCGATACAATGGACAGACAGACTTCTGCCCGCTACACATCGCGTACATTCAACAAAAAATACACAGGAAATTAACCCACAACATTTAAAATCCTTCAATGAGCCGTATGAATGCGTACGTCTTGTTTCATATTGTTAATTTTTGCCTTGTGTCTGATGTTGTTGTTGTTGTTGTTGCATCACTTAAACTTACGCCCAGCTGAAAAGTGCTCTTAAAGCCCTTGAGAGGGTTTTAAAGATACTTTTGTTTGTTGTCCTGGCAAAAGGCGTTGCATGTTTGTGTTAGTATCACATTCAAGCTGACCTGCTATTTAAGTCTATGCACGTGTGCGCTGTGTCCGTGTTCATGTGTATTTTCTTTGTTTGTGCGTAAAATGCTTTTAGCTTTATTTACATCGGATTATGACTGCCACCGTTGAGCTTTCGAAGCATTTGATATATCCTATTGTGTTTTTTTTTGGTTCTTGCACCGCAACCTCAATCTCATTGACATATAAACAAAAACACACAAAAATTTTATTGTTCATGCGAACGATGATTGAGGCTCAATTGAGGATTGATTGTTTTTGGTTGATATGACAAAAACTCAAATAGTACATGTTTGCATGAGTAGTTACAAATGTGATCTTTCTGTCTTAATAGAAGAAGGAGTGGGAAGTTTGTATAATAATATACGTACATATGTATATTAGGCGGTACAAAGTGACTGAAAATGTTAAAATGGTTTTCGAACACAGGCATAAATTATAACCAGAAACATATCGATTTACTAAAATTTAAAAAATTATTTCAACAATTTTTTTTTACTTCAATGAAATCAATCTAACAAATTTAAAAATTGATTAATAACTTTATTGTATCGATATTTTATTTAAGCTAAGTTAACCAAAATGTGAGTAGTTTCTTGTTTTCGAGCCTATTTTGAAATTTGAAATAAAATAATAAAAACATCCGCTCCAAAATACTAAAGTGCTTTCACAGCACTATGAATAAATAACTGTAAATACAGCAACATGGCTTTTTTTAAGTGAATATTGACGAAAATGCATAGATTTTTAAAAATGTCTGTAATGATACTTTTATCTTTAAAAAACTGGTATGTCCAAAGCGAATAAAACCACTTTATTCCAATTTATCAGAGCGGATTAATTTATTTGAAAAAATTTTGATCCCTAGAATCATTGATTTTCGTTAAATTGTCAGACAAAAAACTTCCGTGAAACATATGAGTTCGGTGAATTTATTTTTCCAAAAATTTCGTTTAAAGAATTCGATTTGATATGAAAGTGCACTGTGGCGTATGAGTGACATTAATTCAAATCAAATGCCTTAGGGTGCGCTTATAGTAAACGCTTAAAAAACCAAGTAATCCACCTCGCTAAGCATAGTCAGTTTGCCCTATTCTGGCAAATTTACAAATTTTTAACCAATATTTTGAATATTTGTATGTGTTCGTTGCTTTCAATACAATATTTAAAGCTCAAAAAAACCAAATTTTTTAATGTAATTGTCAATAACTGAAAAGCAGTTGACAATTTTTATCAAAATTTTTTATTTTTGAGCTTCAAATTTTGCTTAGAAATAAAAAAATTACAAAAAACACATAGAAATATTCAAAATACTGGTTAACATTTTGTTAATTTGCCAGAATAGAGCTGTTAATATGGAAACCATGTTTACATTTTTTGATCAGTAACGATATTAAAACTTTCTTATGCATTTTTGTAATATTTGCATATTCAAAGTGCTTTCACACAAAATTTAGAGGTAGTGGAAAAAATCTGAGCACGCCATCTTGTTTACCATTCTTCAGTTATGTAAGATTGACTGCCAAACCTTTCCAGATTCTTTAAAAGGTCGATTTAGTTGTACCGTGTAATGGTACATTTCAAAAATATATAAATTTAAACAAATATCAAACGTATAATTTGCACACTTTACGAAGAGATAAAATCTTTTTTAGCGATGTAAAGATTTCATGCTTGAGATTTAAAGAACCTATTTTAAGCTTCTGTATAGTTTTTCCATTTTTTGGTTTTCATAAAAATTTTTATATAAAAATTTTATTTCAAATAATGTAAACTACAAACAAACAATTTTATTTTTTTTATATTAATTTTATTTTTAATTTTTGTTACATTATTTTTAAAATAAAAAACAAACGTTTTTGTTCTGGGTATCTTTAAGCTACAAGTATTTGAATAGCTAGGGTTTTTGCAATCATCTGAAGCAGATATAGTTCCGTTTCGAAATGGTTTACTTCATGTATGATATTTTGTTTAAAGTCTTTAAAATATAATTTTAAAAAGCCGATAGCCCTGGCAGCTCGTGCTTTGTAATTTTAATTAATTTGTAATTTTAACTATAGTTAATAAAGAAATAATAATAATTTTAAAACCACCTTCCTAATTTTATTAGTGTATGAAAAGCACTGCGCATGTCCAAATATCAAAAATGCTTGGAACACAGCAGTTTATCATAATTCGAGAACGCTGAATTTAATAGCGTTAATAGCGTTAATAGCTTTAAAGCCTTCGGCTTATTTTTGAGAAATAAAAGGTTCAAGGTTAATTACATGTTGTTGCAGTTTATATTAAAAAAAATTCTTTGCTTGGCCTGAGCGGCGTTATGTTTTAAGGTTTAAAATTAACAATTACTTGGAGAATAATTTCATAGAACAGTTTAACCCTCGAAACCAAATCCTAAGTGTTCAAATTGACTGCATAAATCAAAAAAGCCGTTTTTTTATGTATAAGCTTTGCTTTAACAAAAATATCTAAAATTTTTCAATGCAATAATATTCCCCTTAAATACTGACGCTAAATTCAATTATAAATTATATCAAAAAAAAAAAGTCTGCTAGATTGAAAATGACTCCACAAGTATTAAAACCTGTTTTTTCTTATTTTGGTTTTTATATTTGTAAATGCTCCTGTGTTAGTTAAAACGAATTTCTTCTAACAGACCATCTAGTTTTTTACCACTGTATCAGTTCTCAAGTCAACAATCTGACGATTTTTTGTTATTTTTTTGCGTGCGTGACAATGCAATAAATTTTCAGCAACATTTTTAAATTTGAAGAGTTGAAGCGGTAAGCATTTTTTTTATATGAGGGGTTATTTTGACAGACTGCCAAAAGTTTTGATTTATTGACTTTTTAACAAATCTGGTTTATTTAAAGTCGAAACTGTCTTTTAGAAATTATGGTCGTTACAAAAAACTTTTTTATATCAATTTTGTAGAGTATTTCGAAAAATTGAGTTGTTTGACGTAGAATAACGTTTTTGTTTACGCTTTGGGTATATCTACAATCTTTATATGGAGTATAGAATGAATATCTAACTTTGAAGTTTGTCACTTCTTTGACAAAGTCACAAAAAAACAAAATCTAGGAAGAAACAATTTACATTTTTGGATGAAAAAAATTATGCATAAAATGATTCAGTAGCTGGTTATGTTGTTGTTATCGTTGGTATCGTTTCGTTGGTAGTTGTGCTGCTTGTGTTGTTGTGCTTATTAATAACCAGTTGAAAAAAGAGCCCTGCTGTATGTCTGCCAGCAACATGCCTCGGAAGGTCAGGAGACATGCTCGCCTACGTATCCTCTTATATTTTTTTTTATAGGTATGTCCTAGGACGGCATGCTTAGTGCCTTCATATCAAGTCTTTTATTTTAAAGAATACACCGTATTGCAACATTGAAAAAACATTCGATCAAGTGCTCAACCATTGATTTCACAACACTGCATACAAGGTACAGAAACAAGACACAAGATAGAAATTATAACAAACTATATAGAAAATAGTAGGTATCTTATACAAAATGATTAAATGTGTTCAAGTCTATTTTTTTATCATCTTTGGAATAAGGAGCTATTTGAATATTCAGCAAAAGCCATTAGTTAATCAAGCAAATGGTTATCCCAGCTAAATTGAAATTTATTTATTCATTTATTTAATTTACTGACAGATGATAGAAAATCATATTAGTCAGAACTTAGTCTAGATACAAGGTAATATATATTACAAAGTTAAGTCTTAACTTAAGTTGACAAAAAAATCTTGCAACGATTGCTTAAATAATTCCTTGGGCATAGAAAAATCCAAAAGAGTAACTGAAAATAAGTTATTGTACATTTTAAGTGCTCTAGTAATTGGTTCACATGCTTCATAGTTTGACTTGTAAGCTCTGATATAAAATGGTATACATCAACGCAAGTTTCTTGAATAAACTCTAAGGCCTGAATTGTTCTTCTATCTTTCGGTGAGTATACATACAATAATTTACATCGTATGCTATATGTTAGAGGCTCGGTAAAATTCAACGGCCTAAGTGCAAATTCCATAAATCTTTTCTGAATAGACTCAAGTCTATTAATATGAATATCATAGAAAGGACTCCAAATAAACGAGCAATATTCAAGCCTAGACCTTACATAGGCGTAGAACAAATATAAACGTGTATATGGATCATTAAATTCAGAGCTATTACGTTTTATAAAGGCTAACATCGAAAAAGCTTTTGGAATGATATAATCCAAATGCTTAGTAAAAAGGAATTTAGACTCAAATACGACACTTAAATCACAGATTTGATCATTAAACTTTAGGGAAATATTTTTAATAGCATAGGTAGAAGCAATGTTATTGAATCTTTTAGAAAAAGTAACATGTAAACATTTTTTAAAATTAAGTGCAAATATGTTCTTATCACACCACAAAACAAGATTGGATAGGTCAGCCTGAAGACTGTTAACATCCATAAGGAAACATATCGATCTAAATAGTTTTAAATCGTCAGCAAAAAGCAAGTAGTTGCAGTTTTTAAAACAACTGCCAATATCATTAATAAATAAAAGAAATAACAGTGGTCCAAGAATACTACCTTGAGGCACCCCTGAGGTGGCAAGAAAACCATACGAATCGATGTTTTTAATAGAAACCACACAACGATGGTTTGAAAGATATGAATTTATCCATCTCAGGAAAGTAGAGTGAAAACCCATCTTATTTAATTCAGCAATTAAGGCATTATGGCACACCTTGTCGAAAGCTTTGGTGAAGTCTGTATAAATAACGTCAACTTGGCAGCCATTTTCGAAAGAGGAGATGCAATATTCAGAAAAAACAGCTAAATTTGTGACAGTGGAACGACCAGCAACAAATCCGTGTTGGAATGGGCTAATTGCGTTCTTCACTATAAAATAAAGTTTATCTTTTACAATAGATTCAAAAAGTTTGGAGAATGTTGAAAGCTTTGAAATTGCCCTATAGTTTTCGACATCATTTTTTTAACCTGATTTAGAAAAACAGGAGTAACATAAGCAAATTTCCATTCATCAATGAAGATACCAGCACTTAGAGATTTATTATAAATAAGTGATAGCGGATTCATCAAAGAAGACACACATTTTTAAAACAGATACGGTGAGAACCCATCTATATCAGGTTTTTTTTTTTTTTTTTTAATCAATAAATAAATATTTATTTATTTAATTTAATTATCATGTTCACATATAAGACAAAGTCTTTTAAATGCAGTAAGAAATCAAAGAATAACAACAAGTTATAACCAACAAATAAATAAAAACAAAAAAATTTTAATTTACTTATTTTAAATTAAAAAAAAAAAAAAAAAATTGTAAACACGACTAAATTTAACTTTAAATTTTAAATTTAAGTTATAATCAACAAACAAATGCATTTGACTCAAGAAATTAAATTTAGTTATAAGCTTCAATTTTAACAATAAATTATAATTGAATTGAATTTAGACTTATGTATAAATTACCTTTAAGGAACTTTATCAAAAAATTAAGAAGATAACATTAATAGAATAGAAAATAGAAGAAAGAAGAAAGATAGTATCAAGAAAAGTGTTGGAATATTGCATGCTTAAAGTTGTGCTTATTTCGGATACTTTTGATTCTTGAAGGTAGCGAATTCCACATTCTGATAGCGTTCACAAAAAAGAGTCTGTTAGAATTCAAAAAATTGTATACAGGGATTACAAGGTTCATATTTCTGGTCGATCTACAAAACTGTAACTTATTAAATAAGTAATTAGGAGTTTGTGTATAAATCAAGTTATGCAAAAAAATACAGTTTCTAGCATCCAAATAATTGAAAATATTGCAACCAAGTACTCGATTGCTCAAATGACTTATACGGTCAAACTTTTTAAGACCATAAACGTATCTGACAGCATTATTAAACACAAGTTGTAACTTAAGCTTTGACCTCGAATCAAGCTTACTGTATACAACTTCTGAGTAGGAAATTATTGGCATTATGAGTTGAACCACTAGCTTTCTTCTAGTCTCAACAGGCACAAATGATGCAGTTCTTCTCAGGTTCCGTAGGATATAGTAAACTTTACAAACAACAGAGTTTATATGATCTTCACAGGAAAGTGAGGAGTTAATATAGTAACCGAGATTTTTAACTTTACCTATAAATTTCAAGTCGACTCCATTCAGAAAAATGGCTGGTATATCAGAAAAATAGTATCTAGACTTAAAAATCGGCATAACAAATGATTTAAGAGGGTTAAGATTAAGCTTATTAGCTTTAGCCCAATCTACTATTTTACTCATGTCTTCATTTACCTCAATACATAAATCATCAACAAGATCAATTGGTTTGGACAAGTACAGCTGAAGATCATCAGCATATGCATGCATGGTTACATGACGGCATTTGCTGAAAATATCATTAAGAAACATTGCAAATAAAAGCGGACCAAGTACCGAGCCTTGAGGAACTCCACAGGATAAATTGTTAAAAGCAGACAGACTATTTCCCACCCTTACTCTTTGAGACCTTCCAACTAAGTAATTATATAGCAGACGGACCGCAGTAATAGAAAACCCAAAATTAAGTTCTAGTTTTTGACATAGTAATAAATGGTCAACAGAGTCAAATGCTTTTGAAAAGTCCAACATGCAAAGCAAGCTTATATGCCCCATATCAAATGATAATCTTATGTCATCTAGGATCTTCACAATAGCTGTAGAGCAGCTGTGGCCAGGTCGAAAACCAGATTGAAGTGGTGACATAAGGTTAAATTTTCTAATGTGTTCGGAGATTTGTACAGCCATGAGAGACTCACATACTTTTGATAAAGCTGGTAAAAGACTTACCGGACGAAAATCACACGGTTCACAGGCATTGGGTTTTTTAGCTATAGGAATGATTGTAGCAGCTTTCCACGCATCAGGGAAGCAAGAACTTGTGAAACAGTGATTCATTATGTGTGTCAAAGGGCTTATGATGAAAGGTAAAATTATTTTTATAAATTTAATAGCTATTCCATCTTCACCCACTGCATTTGATTTAATATTATTAACGCAACGAGCAACATCACACTCATTTACAGCAACAAACTGAAAATTACATGGCCTTTCGCTAGTAAAAACTATCGTATTATCGACAGATGTGTTATAAGTAGATGTTGAGGTAGCGATAAAATAATCATTAAGAATATTAGGATCAATTAGAAAATCATCGGATTTCACATTACATACTCCAGCCTGTCTTAAATTGTTCCAAAGATTTTTGGAAGGTTGTGCTAAACTTAGCTTCGACATGAAAAAAGTGCGTTTAGATAATTTAACAATGCAGTTAGCTTCATTTCTAGCTCTTTTGTGCTGTTCCCAATTAGATGTTGTCGGGTTTCTCTTCCAACGATTATAAGTTTTATTACGTTTTTTCAGGGCCAATTTAACATTATTTGTAAACCAGGGACAACTTCTGTTAGAGACACGACGTGTAGTCAATGGAACATACAACTCAAATAATTCACAAATTATATTACTTAAAAAATACAACTTCTCATTAACAGTACTAAGAAACCAACATTCGGACCAATTAATGATAGACAGGTCATTATACAACGAAACATAATCAATAGCTTTATAATTACGAAATGAAACAGTTTTAACAGTTAAAATCGGTGTCAAAGTTATATTCAAAGAACAAAAAAGAAGATCATGGTCAGATATAAACGATAATTGGTCGAAAAGCAAAACAGTAGAAACATCTGAAACAATAAAAAGATCTAATAAACTTGGAGTAGCATTAATTGCATAGCGCGTAGGTAAACTGTTATTTACTATTTGGAGACCAACTTCAGTCAGACGATCAATAAAATTACCAACAAGACTATCCTTAAATAAAACATTTATATTTAAATCACCACACAAAACGAAGTGATCATAGTCAATTGCACAATTCAACAATATAGTAAACAATTGCTCCAAACAACAACTACGATTCGGATTATACACACACGACAAGAAAACTTTTGTACAACTGTCATAGATTTCGACATTAAGAAACTCTACCTCTGAACCACTGGACATTCCTAACAGATTAACATTTAAGTTATTTTTACAATATATTGCAACACCCCCGCCTTTTTTATCAATTCGATCATTTCGAAAAAGCTTATAGTTCTGTATATTCAAACAAGAGTCATTTATGTCTTTATGAAACCAAGTTTCAGAAACACAAATGACATCAACAGCGGAATTTTCAAAGCAGTGCCGAACATAGTCAAGTTTTACATCATTCAGACTTCGCGAATTAAAATGAACAATATTTAGCCCGGAATGTTGCTTGCAAAGAACGCCAATCATAGTTTTATGGATATCGCTAGTACCAGATATAGTAGACAACATAACATACTACAATAGTAACACAACAATAAGCATTAATATAGACATGGAGATGAATAGAACAAAAGAAAAAGAGAAAGTTTGGAAAAATTATAAAAAATAAGAAATGAAATGATAAAGTTTTAAACAATATAATATTATATATAAAAGCACCATAATTAAACTTAATCTGCATTAACAGCATCAGCAGTATCAGCGACACCAATAATATCTTGCAACTCTTCAATGTTGTTAACCTTAATCTGCTCACCGCCTTTTTCCAATCTGATGAATACAGATCCCCGCAAAGTAAAAACATTAAAAATACTTTTGCTGCGTTTGCACACAATCGCGGCTTGAAGAACTCTCCTAGTATCAGCTGGTATGCTTTCATGCAAATAAACATTATTATTGGAGTCAACACCTGTGCCTCTTAAATTTACTGCCTTTTTTGCTTGCCGACGGTAGTCACCAAAAGCCTTTAACACTCGATTTCTATCATATGGTGTATAAAATTTTACAATAACAACAGCACTGGTGTTGTTATATTTTGGTTTAATTCTGAAAATGTCTCTGACAGGTGGCGAATGAAAATCAATAGAGCGACAGATTAGATTAAAAGAACTCTTAAGGTTCTCTTCATTCGAAAAAGGTAGTCCAAAAAGAACAGCATCCGAAGAGTGATCAACTCTGCTGTTATTGTCATTGTTGTTGCTGCCTTCACTCAGCTGTTGAGTGAGTTGATCACAGCGTGCAGTTAGTGCGCTTACTTGTTTCTCCAGTGAGTGTATTTTATTATTACTCTCGGTGAATAGTTTGATGAAATTGATGATATTTTTAAGGACATAATCCCATTAAAAACATCAAGTGGCGTAATAGCAAGAGTACCAAAATTAGTACAAGGTAAAATATTATTTAAAATTTCTATTTCCGACCAACATTTAGGAGCTTCATATACCGAACTAAAAAAGTCTGCAAATAAGTTAACTATGCCAGATAAAGCATTAGATGTCCTGCCTTTGAAGATTATTGAAGATGGAATAGAGGAGCATGCTCTTTTCGACTCAATAAAACTCCAAAAAGCTTTTGGGTTGGACTTAATGTTATTCTCAAATTTAATCTAGACACCCTTTCAAAAAAAGCAGACCTTTAAAAATAAACCGTGCAGTAAAGCATCATGTGTATCTCTAAAATTAGCTGCGAAATTTAAAAAAAAGGGGGAAACTTTTTTGTGGCTTATGCAAAATTATAATTTTATGAGCAAAATATATATATGAAGCAACCACTTGTCTCTGTGTTTGTGTGTGAGTGTGCGACTTGAAAGCTTACAAGCTTTGAAATATGTATATTGAAAAAAAAAAAGAAAAATTTTTTTTTTGTCATGTTGCTTAAGCTTGCTTATACCAATACTTTACCTGTAATGGACTCAATGATTCCCGTGCGGGCTCTTCTTTTCGTGGCCAGACTTGATGCAGCGACATAATCGCTTCATTGCAAAAACGTAAACCCATGACTTCCTCATCCTCGCGGCCATAGCTGTAAATTAAAGAGAAGTTTTAAAAAAACAAGGACAAAAAGCAGAACTGAGCACACTTTGAAAAACGGAAAGTGCAATTTATGTGCCTACAAAGGTTAAACGGAAAGTCATGTATACATTTTTAATAAGTTGGCCAATGTTAAAGGAATGTTAACTTCCTCCAATGTTAAAGGAAGGAGAAAAAGTGTTATTTGTGTAGCTAATAAAAAAATTGTGGGTCACTTCCGGTGGTTTTACTTAAAGCCTGCATGTAAGTTATGTGTATGTAAAAAAAGGTAAAATAATGTTTATTTAATACCATTTGAGCAGCGTTAAATTAGTCATTTGATACGCGTTTAGTAGCAGCAACAGCAGTAGAAGCAGCAGCCGCTGTTGTTTGCTGGGCTATAACTTAGTGGTTGTTAAGGCGATACAAGCCATGCCATGATGTTATTGCTTGTTGGCATCTTAAGTGGTTTTCCTAAATCAAATATTTGTTTAGTAGCAACAAATCTACTTTAAGTTTCCACCTAATGCCAAGCAATTGACCGCAGGCGACGTTTAATGGCGCTTGAGCGGCTTCCTGTTGCTAGAGCAATGTTAAAAGAACATGGACATGTCTGTATGTTTGTAAGTGTGAGCACAGCAGTAGCTGGTTTTGGCTTAGTCACAAGGCCGAAAACCCATAACTTTGAACGCCAGAATAAAAAATTTCACTAAAAGTACAGCTTTTAAAGCATTAAAGATTATTTGTATAGCCTACTTTGAGGGAAAAACATGTTCAAGTGCCAGTTGAGCTATTATCTTAACCCTTAACATTTAAGGCTTATGTTGCATCAGTCTACCTCAATTAATGTGCGCATAATTCCAGTTCCTAATTTAAAAGCTTTCGTTTTACCCAAACTTACCGGAATGTCAGCGTCAGCTGTGCATATACGCGATATCCTTGTATAGCTTTAGGATCCACAAAAACAATGCCACGCAATATCGATGAATTGCTGCCGGATAAAATGATCTCACGTGATGGCAGATACATGGTAAGAACGCAATTAGGTGAATTTTTCTTGTAAACACGCTGCGTGCCAAAAGTTTCCTCCTTCTGACTGTTTCTGACGAATACATTAAGAAAAAAGAAAGCAATTTTTTACTTAAGAATGAAAAAACATGTTTTTACAAGCTAATGAAAGTACTTCTTATTACATAATACCCGTTGTTACTCAGGAATTTACGATTATGTATTGTCAATTTTGTTTTGAGGACTTTGTTTTTTTTTAAAGAGGATATGCACTATAATGAGTTATTAAAAGAGAAAGAAAGATAACTTTTTTTTTTAATTTAGGTCACTCCGAAAACTAGGCTTCCCTAGCTCAAGAAGACTCCCCAGTTAAGACGAAATTATTTGGCATAAAATTTGGCATAAATTTGGTGACTTTTTTAAAAAAAGAGCATTTTTCCTGCTTCTGTTTGTTAACATTTTTTTCTGTTTTACTTTATTTGCTTCAAATGAACTGACTGCGTATCGAAAAACTTTTGGTTTTGGTTTTGGTTTTTTAGGTAAGGCCGAACACTGGCTGAATTAGGGTCGAACAGCGGGGGTTTTTTCGCTTTCAAAGCTACCGTACAACAAGGCGTTGCCAGGATTTTTAGCAATAGGTACAAGGTACAATTTGCTTGTATGGGGAACTTTGTTTGTATGGGGAACCCCTCAGGGGGGGTTACAAGGAGTGTGCCACTGGCATGGGTGGATCGGCCCTCCAAAGTTAAAAGGGGTCGGTCATACATTTGGACTTGATTGGGCACTCTAAATGGGTCAAAGAGGGATTTTTCAAAATTTGACCCTACGGAAAAGTTGGGGCATTAGAATTCGTCTTAGAGGTATAGTTCCTCGGGCAAAGTTTTATATTTTGACCCCTAGAATACGATTTTCACTGAGCAATGGGCAATTTTTAAATCGACCCGCCTTAAGGTACATATATTGATGACCAAATACGAAAGATAGGAAAATAAATTATAATAAAACAGTAACGGTGTGAGATACCATATCAATTCTAATTTTATTTTGAAGCTACAAATATGCCATTATGCATGGAATAGCACATCATTAAAATGGCCAAATCGGCTTTGCTGGCAGTGCTTCAAGCGGTCGATCCAATTTTTGATTACTCGGACCGCGTTATTCCGATAAACCGCTATTTTGATTTGCCATTCCATACTTAATGGTATGAACGAAGCTTCCAAATAAAGCAAGAATCAAGTGGATATCACACACATGGTTGTTGTTTTATTTTAACTAGAGTTCGCCAGTGTTCGAAATTCGGTATTTTTGCAATCATTCTCTGTTGAGTCCAATACACAATTAATGTCAAAAACATAAGTATGTATTTAAAAAAATTTGGCATCACTTTTACTTTCCTATAAGCCACCAGTTCTCTCGCCCAGAAAAGAGCGCACTGTGAGTGGCAAACTGAAAATAGAAATACCTAGCAAAATTTTTGATGCAAATGTGACATGCATTCTTAGGGACACTGCTTCCAGAAGACATTCTATAGATCAAACTGTGTTTCTTCTAAGACTTATAAAGAAGTTGTTTCAAGAAGCATTCTCATAAACTACTTCTTAAAGACATTCAAATGGCATTTAAATTCAATTAAAGTAAAAAAATTATACATAATTATAATATGTGTTTTAGATATTTTCCATGGAATTTTTTGAACCACTTTTAAAGCACTTACTACTTCCCAGCAAAAAAGTGCTTGCTACACAGAAGCTACAGGGGAAGGGAAAGTCTTGAATTCCATCCATTCCACTTTCATACCCAAAAGGCATTCTTTAAACATATGCATGTCATTGGGAGGAATGCTTTTCTTAATCTTCTCTAGAAGTGCTTCCAGAATTTTTTCAATGGAAGATTTCTTTGAGCCCTTCAATGAAAGGATTCTAGTAGATGTTTTCCAGAAGAACTTTAAGAAGGCATTCCATGGAATGGAATAATTTTTATGGTTTGGGGGTAAAAAATCGCTGGGAAAATATCCCTTTTCCCGATATTCTCGCGATTTTGGTGCTGGAAATGAAGAGTGTTTGGGTTTTGTTGGGGGTTTAAAAAAATTCCACGTAATATATCCTTTTTCCCGATTTTTAAAGCGTTTTGGTGTTGGAAGTAGTAAGTGGTTGGGTTTAGTTAGGGGTTTAAAAAATCCCACGTGAAATATCTAAAACATATATTATAATTATATATAATTTTTTTACTTTAATTGAATTGAAATGCCAAATGAATGTCTTCCGGAAGTATGTTATAAGAATGCCTCTTGAAAAAACTTCTTTATAAGGCTAAGAAGAAGCACAGTTTGATCGCTAGAATGTCTTTTGGAAGCAGTGTCCCTAAGAATGCATGTCACATTTGCATCAAAAATTTTGCTGAGTTCCAACACCAAAATGCTTTGAAAATCAGAAAAAAGGATATTTTACTTGGAATTTTGTTAAACCCCAACAAAATCCAAACACTAAAATCCAAACACCAAAATCATGAGAATGTCGGGAAAAGGGATATTTTCCCAAGGATTGTTGTAACCCCCAACCATTCCATTCCATGAAATGCCTTCTGAAAGTTCTTCTGGAAAACACATACTAGAATCCTTTCCTGGAAGTGCTCAAAGAAACCTTCCATTGAAAAAGTTCTGGAAGCACTTCTAGAGAAGATTAAGGAAAGCATTACTCCCAATGATATGCATATGTTAAAAGAATGCCTTCTGGGTATGAAAGTGGAAGGGATGGAATTCGAGACTTCAACTTCCAATTTAGCTTCTTTTGGAAACACTTTTTTTTTGCTGGGAAAATAGCCAGACACAACGAGTAGTGATATATATTTATGTATAATAAGTCAGGGACTTGCCGAAGCAGACCAATCCAATAGCCTCTTTTCAGCAACCAAATCCGATTCAGATTACAATTTGCATGTATGCCTAACGCCACCTAGCTGTTAATTTAATTTTTCAGCAATAACAAAGTCATGCCGTAGTGTTGTTGCAGTGCCCAATGAGTGCAGGATTTTAATCTTGTGCACTGGCGTTCATTTGTTATTCGTTATTTGCACCATAATTATAATTCACGGGCATTTTTTTTTATTCAAAGAAACATAAAGGGTCCGCCAAATAACTATTTTTTTTTGAAAAATCTATAAAAAAACTACTGAATATTTTTTCAAATTTCTTTTTTTATTTGAAAGTACAATCCTTCCGGTTAATAATGAAAAATAATTTCATTCAAATGGCTGCCTCGGCTGGCCATGCAGTAGCCTACACGATCGGTCTAATTTTTAAGCACATTATCGATTGTGTGCAGCTGTATTTCACCAATGGCTTCACGAATATTGTCCTTTAAAGCGTCAATTGTCTCTGGCTTGTCGGCGTAACACTAATATTTGAGGGCAACACACAAATAATAGTCCAACGGTGTCAAATTGGAGCTCCGAGGTGGCCAAACGACATCAGCTCTGCGGCTGATAATGCGATCTTCAAAAACAGGGCGCAAAACATCGAGTGTAGCTTCGGCTGTGTGGCACGTAGCGCCGTGCTGTTGAAACCAAATGATGTAAATATCCTGCTCTTCAATTTTTGTGAACAAAAATTTGTTCAACATGGCCCGATAACGATCGCCATTGACTGTAACGGCCACTCCTTGCTCATTTTCGAAGAAAAATTGCCCAATTATGCCTCTGGACCAAAATCCGCACCAAACAGTGCCTCGTTTTGGGTGCAGCGGCTTTTCAATGTATGCGTGCGGGTTTTCTGTGCCCCAAATGCGACAATTTTGCTTGTTTACATACCCACCAAATTCAAAATGAGCTTCATCTGAAAAGATGATTTTTTTGGCAAAATCGGCGTCTTCTGCATCAAAGTAATGACGCAATATTTCCCAGCGTTGTTCAAGCGCATACACAACCATATTCAGCGGAAGGATAAAACTAATTATTTGTGAAATCAGACATGAGCTAAGTGTTACCATTCACGAAATAAGCACTAGTTGAAAAAAAAAGTTATATGGCGGACCCTGATCTGTGGTCACAAGGAATAATGACTAAAGTCAAAATATCGTAAAAAAGCGATATTGAATTTACTTTTTTGCCAATTTTTGGAAGTAAGAAGATATCCATTTTTTGCCCAGAATTGATAATCACGTATGTCTGCACATATTTTGTTTGTAACTGTTCATATATTTCAAAAAAATGGTTCGTAGTTCGTGCAATTAAAATAGCGTTTTTTACGATACTTTGAGTTTATTCGTTATTCCTTGTGACCACAGATATAAGCAAAATCAAGGTATTTCTTAAGATTAAGGCAAAACTTGATACAGGTAAGAGAAGGTGACACAAACACTTGTACGCTAAGGAGAAAGTGGTCAAACTGTATGAAAATTGATGGGGTCAAACGAACAAACAAACAAACAAAAAATGAGTTGCATTAATAAACATATATGAAGCCTACATAAACGTAATAAAACACGTGAAAAGAAACATTGGCAATAAATAATCTATAGCTTTTTTAACGCACATTAATTTTTGCCACGTGGCTAGAATCTCAAAAGTTCTGTTGTATTGTACACAAGTAAATAAATGACTCTTTGCTGTTATGTTTATTGCTGTTGTTGTCGTTGTCATTTATTTTAATTACCTGCCTGCAGCAATCATGAGCAGCTAATTGAATATAATTAAAAACGTGAAGGCTGGCGAAAGCTGAGGTAAAGAAGAGATAAACATAGAACGAAATACATTTAGATAAATAGGGTAGATAAAAAGAACTGTCGGAATTAAAACCTGCACCAGAACCTTCCCCTACAATTATGCACAGTAGCTAAGAAACATTCCCTGTTGCTTAGAGTAAGCAAAGGAGCTCCACTCATGTGTAGCATACTTTCTGAAAGGCATGCGGTATAATTAGTTTTGTCAAATATTCGACAAAAATTCAAAACCTGTTTCTCAAATAAAACAAAAAGAAATATTTTTTGAAAACTGCTTTTTCGCGTAATAAAAATAAAAAACCAAAAAATTCTGACATCACTTTGCACAAATAAAAAAAAAGAAATTTTAGAAATGCTTTAATTTTCTAAATAATAAACTAAAATTTATTTTAATAAAAAGTGTAGAACATAAATAAAATATGCATAAAATTGATAGCGAGAATTTTTGCAAATACATGCTATGTCAAAGGTAGCCAGATGTGCAATTTTTAATTGATTTAATTTTTACAACAACAATTTTTGAGTCATATTTTGAGTAAAAAGTCTATATTTTGGACCTTTTTTGACATAATTATCAAACATGGTTACACTGACTTAACAGTACAGTTCAACATATTTTTGTGAAGTGATTTTATTGAGCATTTGAACATAAAAAATTTGAATGAAATATATTCATGGAGAGCGGAGATATTTGCATCGAAAGATCAAACTTTGATTTTCATGACGTTTTTTTCTCATTCTTAGGCAACGATGCTTTATGAAAAAGTCGTTGTACTGAAAATTTCTACAATTTTGAATATATATGAGTGTTTTTGATGTCATAATAACAGAAATTTTTTAAAATCAAGGACACAAAAAACTCCGTTGGTAAAAAGTATTAAAATAACAAAATAACCGTAGTTTGAAAAATTTCGGAGGGGGCGTGGCAAAAACTAAGTATGTAGCATTTTAAGTTGGGATGAACTTAATGTGTGTACCTAGTTTGAGCGAAATCCGTAGAGTCGTTTAGATTTGTATAAAGGCCAAACAAACAGAAAATGAGTTTTATTACTATAGATAGTCAAGATATGAAAAAATAGATTTTTAGCCATAACTTTTGATTGGAAAGAGATATTGGGTTAATTTTTTCACATGAATTATTTTTGAGACTTGACTTTTTTGTAAAAAATATAAAAACAACATTTTGGAAAAAATAAATTTCGCGAAAAAATCTAATGGGGTACCCTTGTTGTTTTGATGACAAAAACAGTTAAATAATTTTTGCGCTTAGCTGGAAGAATTTTTGCAAATAAATGCTATGTCATATGAAAGGTAGCCAGATGTGCAATTTTTAGTTGATTTCATTTTTACAACAACAATTTTTGAGTCATTTTTTGAGTAATTTTTTGAGTAAAAAGTCAATATTTTTGACCTTTTTTGACATAATCATAAAACATATATACACTGACTTAACGGTACAGTTCAACCTATTTTTGTGAAGTGATTTTATTGAACTTTTGAACAAAAAAAAAAAATTTGAATGAAATATATTCATGGACAGCGGAGATATTTGCATCGAAAGACCAAACTTTGATTTTCATGTCGTTTTTTTTCTCTCATTCTTTGGTAACGATGTTTTCTGAAAAAGTCGTTGTACTAAAAATTTCTACAATTTTGAATATATGTGAATGTTTTTGATGTCAAAATAACAGAAATTTTTTAAAATTAAATACACAAAAAACTCCGTTGGTAAAAAGTATTATAATAACAAAATAACCATAATTTGAAAAATTTCGGAGGGGGCGTGGCAAAAACTAAGTATGTAGCATTTTAAGTTGGGATGAATTTATTGTGTGTACTTAGTTTGAGCGAAATCCGTAGAGTCGTTTAGATTTGTATAAAGGCCAAACAAACAAACAAACAAACAAACAAACAGAAAATGAGTTTTATTACTATAGATAGCCAATTGTATGAACAAATAGATTTTTAGCCATAACTTTTGATTGGAAAGAGATATCGGGTTAATTTTTTCACATAAATTATTTTTGAGACTTGAATTTTTTGTAAAAAATATAAAAACAACATTTTGGAAAAAATAAATTTCGCGAAAAAAATCACAGGGGGTACCCTTGTTGTTTTGATGACAAACACAGTAAAATAATTTTTGCGCTTAGCTGGAAAGATTTTTGCAAATAAATGCTATGTCATATGAAAGGTAGCCAGATGTGCAATTTTTAGTTGATTTCATTTTTACAACAACAACAATTTTTGAGTCATTTTTTGAGGAAAAAGTCAGTATTTTGGACCTTTTTTGACATAATTATAAAACATATATACACTGACTTAACGGTACAGTTCAACATATTTTTGTGAAGTGATTTTATTGAGCTCTTGAACAAAAAAAATTTGAATGAAATATATTAATTGACAGCGGAGATATTTGCAACGAAAGATCAAACTTTGATTTTCATGACGTTTTTTTTTTCATTCTTAGTTAACGATGTTTTATGAAAAAGTCGTTGTACTGAAAATTTCTACAATTTTGAACATATATGAGTGTTTTGGATGTGAAAATAACAAAAAAATTTTGAAATGATATACTCGAAGAACTCCGATAATAAAAATTATTATAATAACAAAAGTACCGTTAGTTGGAAAATTTCGGAGGGGGCGTGGCAAAAACTAAGTATGTATCGTTTTAAGTTAGGATGCACTTAATGTGTATACTTAAGGTGAGCGAAGATTTTAGTTTTGCCGTTTAGATTTGTATAAACGCCAAACAAACAGAAAATGAGTTTAATTACTATAGATAAGCAATGTTTTGTTTCAAGTAAGAAAAACATATTGCGAGAAATTAAAATTTTCAAATCACAGAGAGTAAAATATGGCATATAAAGCTTCTTGAAAACATAAACATTAATTTTGATAATGAATTGTGATTTAATCTTTGAATTTTTATATGATTTTAATTGTGAGCTATTTAGATCAAGTAAGTTTGAAGAAGACAGCAACAACAACGAACATTAATTTTTCGGAGTAATCAGAAAATATGTCATAATGAGGTCATTTTTACTAGATTAACCTGAAACACCCTGTCGTTTTCTGGTTCTGTTCTGGAAAATCAAAACCGAACAATTTTTAAAAAACCATTATCCCAAATTACGTGAAACCGGGTTTGACAACTCTCGGTATAAAAGAATAAAGTTTATAATTACGAATTAATTTTAGTGCTTGTTTGACTTTCTGTGGAATTATTTAATTTTGTTTAGCTAAAACATTGCGGCAATGTGAGCATATTTGCAGCTGACTGTTGTTGTTGTTATTATTGTTACATGTGTGAGTTTGAGGCATATTTATGGGGAATGCTGCATAAATTAGTTGAGTATTTTCGGATTACATGCTTGGAATTTTTGGGGTTGTTACTCAAAGAGGAAAAAAAAAATTAAGTATTCTATGCTAAAGCCAAGCAAGAAAGCCTTTGCTTCTTTTAAGATCAATTTAACATTTGTATTTCTGTATATTTTTATTTATTTTATTATTTTGTATTTTATATAATTTTTCAAGGCAAATATTGTAAATGAACAATCAAATCAAAAAGTTTAATGCAATATTTTCGAAAAAAATTATTTATTTATTGAAAATTAAAATGCTAAATTCTTATGAGAGATAAAAATAGGCAGTTGCGGTTGCCAGTGATATTTGTTTCATAACGAAACAAGGCGTTGAGCATTGAAAAGCAAAACAACACATTTTTAGGGTACACCTTAGTGTCAAAAGAGAGAGAGACAGAGAGAGACAGCGAGCGAGCGAGCGAGTTGCGCACTCACCTACTCTCTTGTTGGCCTGCTCCACTGTTGCCAGATCAGCGGATTTCCCGCCAAATTAGCGGATTTTGATGTCAAAAAAAAAAAAAACTCTGGCGGAGTTTTTGACGGATTTTTTACTTAGTGTTTATTAAATCTAACTTACATTTTATTTATTTGAAGATGATTGAGCGTTTTTCCGTAAGCAATGTTTTTAAAACAGTAAAAGAAGATATTTTGTCTTCTTTTAAATTAGTAGTTGTTGATTTGTGGTAAATATTATATCAGTATCCGCCAAAAATCACGCCAAACTTTTTACCTCCAAATGAAGTAAAGAATTTTACACACTCAGCGCACTTGCCTGCTAGTTTGTCCCAGTTGGAAAAGGAGCCCTGCTGTATGTCTGCCGGCAACATGCCTCGGAAGGTCAGGAGACATGCTCGCCTTCATATCCGCTTATATATATTTTTATTGGCATGTCCTAGGTCATGTCTGCTAAATGAATTGCCATAGCAGCAATGCAGTATGCATCTCATGGCATGAATGCAGGATCAATACATGTCTGCCAAATGAACTGCCCTAGCAGCAATGCTGCATGCTTCGCACGGTATTAATTCTACATTTATACCATGAGATGCATGCTGTATTGCTGCTACGACAGTTCATTTGACAGACATGCCGTCCTAGGACATGACAATAGAAAAAAGATATAAGCGGATATGGAGGCGAGCATTTCTAGGGAATTTCCAACCCATTTTGCTGGCAATTGAAAAATTACTATTATCCGGAGTCTTGAACCTCAGCCACGTAAGTGCATCTGCTTATCCATTCGACCATTCCAGCTGTTAACTAATCGTCGCTTAATTTGCTTCATTAAGAATAGACTTACAAGCAAAGAGTAAGAAAATTAACGTGTTCACTTTGTTATTATAAGCAATTTATGAGAAAAACAGAATGAAATCACAAAAAAAAAAAGAACATACTAAAAAAACCAAAACAAAACAAAACTAAAAGCCGTTAAGCCTAGTACTCTGTTCGTTTGCGTGAAATTTCGCTGGCAACATCTATTTATTTGTTGCGTGAAATTTCTGACTTAAAGATTGTTGCGAGGAATTCCTATGGCAACGTTTCTCAGAGAGACTCAGAGAATAAGTTGGGAGATTTCATATGATCTCTCTCTTTCCACTTCAAAATAAATAGGCAGTACCATGATTCAATTATATAAGGTTGAGTAAGCTGAGAGCACATATCTGTTGGCGAATGTCAAAAACAGCTGTTCGGTGTTGTTATCTTTTATTTTGACATTCGCCGATCCAAATTCTATTCATCCAGCGTTTTTGTTTAAAATGGTCACTGGGCACTTTAAAAAAGGAAACGTTTTCCTTGCTCCAATAGTATTGGCGAATCGCGTACTTTTTCGGCCTTTTGAAGCTGTAACAAAAACACAAACTCCAAGAAAATTGTTTAAAAATTATTTTAAACACAAATTTGATATTAAAATTCAATAGTTTGACTTCTAGTCAGAAATTTTCATTTGATTGTTTGCTTTTATTTTTTGTTTTACTTTGACATTTTGCGATCCAAGTTTTGTTGTTCTATGAGAACCATTTCATGGTTGCTTGTCGTGAATTGTCGTGAATTGTCGTGAAAAAATGTTGCTCAGAAACATGTTGCGATAATTTCACGCAACGGAACAGAGTACTGCTCTGACGAAAATGTTTTGAAAATTTCCACGCTTGTTTCGCAGCTGTCATATTTTGTATAGAGATTTGAGTGGAATTTCACATGAAACTGAACAGAGTACTATGCTTTAAAAAAAATTATGTCTCTGATGAGATTTGAACTCACTACTCAAGATTCCAAAAAACATGAATAAAAACTAAAGCCCTTGCCAACTGAGCCATTCGCACTATTGTGATTTTGTTAAAATAATATACATAACAACATTTTTGCCATGAAATGTAGTTTTGATTACAACAATCATGAAAATATTAAAGTTGTTTTCCTTTAATATTAACCGGAATTTTGCATTAGCAAACATGATACTTTATTATGATACAGTTGTTATTATACTTATATTGAATGTGCATATGTTGTGCTATAAAAGAACTTAGTTCTTACTGTACTGATGCTTTTTCTTTATAAATAATAGTAATAATAATGCACCTCACTTAAAAGTAAAGTTCTTAAAATTTAAAAAAATAGTCCTCTTAGCATTATAATTATAACCTGCCACATTCCTTCCATCATCAGGCCTGCTTTGTTTTTCATCTGGGAAACTATCATTCTTTTCATCTTGGTAGTTTCCCAGATGAAAAACAAAGCAGGCCTGCTGATGAAAGGAATGTGGCAGGTTATAATTTTAATGCAAGAGGTCTTGGTAGTTTCCCAGATGAGAAACAAAGCAGGCCTGCTGATGGAAGGAATGTGGCAGGTTATAATAAAAATGCTAAGTTAAGAAGCAAAAGTATCAGGTTTGCTAATGCAAAATTCCAGTTAAATTTAAGGGACAACTTCAATATTTTTATGATTGTTGTAATTCGCCGAAACTTTGTGTTTGTGTTGAAGTACTTTTGATAGCAACAATGTTGTTATGTATATTATTTCAAAAAAATCGCAACAGTGCGAATGGCTCAGTTGGCTAGGGCTTTAGTTTTCACTCATGTTTTTTGGAATCTTGAGTAGTGAGTTCAAATCCTATCAGAGATATAATTTTTTTTTAACGGCTATTAATTTTGTTTTGGTTGTTTTTTTTGTATGTTCTATTTTTTTTGTGATTTCATTTTGTTTTTCACATTAATTGCTTATAATAACAAAGCGAACGAGTTATTTTCTTACTCTGTGCTCGCACGTTTATTCTTAATGAAGCAAATTAAGCGACGATTAGTTAACAACTGCAATGGTCGCATGAATAAGCATATGCACTTACACTCACGCGGCCGAGGTTCAAGTCTTCGGATAATGGTAATTTTTCAACTGTCGGCAACATTATACCATACCCGCTTATATCTTTTTTTATAGGCATATCCTAGGACGGCATGTCTGTCAAATGAGCTGCCGTAACAGCAATGCAGCATGCATCTCATGGTGTGAATGCAGCATTAATGCCGAGAGATGCATGCAGCATTGCTGCTAGGACAGTTCATTTGGCAGACATGTATACCTTTTGCATTTATACCATAAGATACATGCTGCATTGCTGCTACGGCAGTTCATTTGGCAGACATACCGGACTAGTACATGCCTATACAATAATGATATAAGCGGGTATGGAGGCGAGCATGTCTCCTGTCCTTACGAGGCATGTTGCCGACAGACACACAGCAGGGCTCATTTCCCAACTGGGTTGTAGTCTGCTTTATACTCGCACGTATGCACACACAACAATCTAACTGTTACCTGACGGATTCTACCAAGTCACACCACCCGCAAGACACGTTAGGGAACTTCGTTCCAAAAAACTAAAATTTACCTAAAAACGTAATGAACAGGGCTAGGATTTCGATGACATGTTATCTTCTGTCTGCTGCTTCTAAGCCATTTCCTGGTTATTAAAAACGCCTATTTATGCTTCCTTAATTCCAAATATGAAAAGTTTTTAGGTCATTTTTTGCCATTTTTTATCGTTTTTTATCGGTTTTCCTTTTAGGTAATTTTTACTAGATTTAGGGTATTTTGTGTGATTTTTAAGTTATTTTATTGTCATTTTTTGGCATTTTAAATTTTTAGAGCATTTTCGGTTTTTTTAGGTAATTTTTCAGTAATTAAAAAAAAAAATTTTTTTTTCGTACTAAAAAATTTAAAAATGCAAATTTTTAAAAATATTTTTTTAACAATAGAGTCCCTTCAACCAAAAACATTACCTCTCAAAAAAGGAGTAGCTCTGTTTTTAAATCTCGAAGAAAAAAAGGCTCTGCGCTTGGTGAAACTGACAAAAGGGTATGTAGAAGAATGAGACACGTGTTAAAACCAGGATATGCTAGTTTTTACCAACTCTATTTTTATGCTCTATTGCTGAAATACTGGAGGAATATAAAACCATCGCGTATCGTCTTTTAAATTTGTTCTTCTCGTCAGTGCAGAAGTAGAAAGAAGTTTTTCTGTTTACAAAAACATTTTGCCAGATAATCGACGTTCTTTCAATTTTAATAACTTAAAAATATACCTTGTTATATACTCTAACGCTATGTATAAAAACTATACAAAAAATTTAAAGTTTAGTAATGTTTTATTTTTAATGCTTTACTTTTTATTTTTATGTAATTTTTTGTGTTTTTTATGTCATTTTTGTCAGTTTTTAGGTCATTTTTACATTTTTTAGTTAATTTTTTGTATTTTTTTGGTCATCAAAATCCGAGCCCTGGTACTGAATAATGATTTCACACCATGTCATTGTAGTGGAAAGGTATTGAAGTATTAATAGCATGGTAATGAAATGATAATGGAATGGTAGGGGAAAGGTAGTGGAATAGTAACAGAATGGTAGTAGAATGGAAACAGAGCGGTAATGGAAAGGTAAGGTGTGGTAAAAGAATTTTATTGAAATGGTAATGAAGTGGTAATTGAACGGTAATGGAATGGTAATAGAATGGTAATGAAATTATAATGGAGAAGCAATAGAATGGAAATGAACTGGTAATGAAATAGTAATAGATTGGCAACAGAATGGTAATAAAATGTTAATTATTTAAATTATAATATAATTGTAATGGAGTGTTAATATACTAAAAAATAATAATAAAAAATAATGTTAATATAATAAAAAATTTTAAGTTGTTTTATTTTAAATGCTTTATTTTTCATGTAATTTTCTGCATTTTTTTATCATTTTTGTCAGTTTTAAGGTCTTTTTCTGCACTTTTTAAGGTCGTTTTTGTCATTTTTTGAGGTAATTTTTTGCAGTTTTTTAGGTCATCAAATCCGAACCCTGGTAATGAATAATGATTTAATACTATGTCATTGTAATGGAAAGGTATTGAAGTAAATATAGCATGCTAATGAATGGAAAGGTAGTAGAATAGTAACAGAATGGTAGCAGAATGGAAACAGAGCGAAATGGTAAGGTAAAGGAGTGGTAATAGAATGGTATGGAAATAGTAATCGAGTAGTAATTGTAAGGTAATGGAATGGTAATAGAATGGTAATGAAATTGTAATGGAGAGGTAATAGAATGGGAATACACTGGTAATGAAATAGTAATAGATTGAATAGTTATAGCAAAAGAATGGTAACAAAATGTTAATTACTTAAATTATAATAGAATTGTGGTATCTATTACCCAGTGGTAATAGAATGGTCGGTAATATAATAGTAATAAAATTGTAAAGTAATTTTCTTTAAATGTCAAAGAAATGGAATGGAATGGCAATGCAATGGTATTATAATGGTTATGGAACAATAGTGAAATGGTAATGAAATATTAATAGAAAGGTAATAGAAAGGTAATGAAATCTTAATGGAATGGTAATGCAATGTTTATGGTATGGTAACGATAGGGCAAGTACTAATCCGTATATTATCTGGCAAATTTTAATTTTTGAATATACATTTTTTCTTCATTTCAAATTATCTTTTCTTAATTTAATTAAATTTTAAAAAAAATTTAATTAAAATTTTTCAAAATTTAATTTAGAATATCTGAATGCCAACTGATCTTTTTTCAAATTAAGATTTTTAATATAAATTTAACTTCTAGGAGTTTTTAGTGGAATTTAATTGATGTGTTTTTTTAATTTTTATTTTATTTTAAAAAAAGATCAAAGAACCAAGGCATGCGCCTTATACAAACAACGTTTGGTGTTTGACCTGAAAGTTAAGAGATAGATTTATGTAGAGGTTTATTGTTTGGAACCATACGTAAATTATTGATTAGGCGAAATAACCGTAAAAGACAATTTGAATTGCTTTTAACCGAGGCTAGTGTTATGCCTTAACCTCGGCAAGTATTTCCAGCCCTTAGTTGTTCCTGTTCTTTATTTCCACATTTTCCCACAATTTAGCTGTGGATTTTTAGTTTTCCATAATTCTTAAATGTAGGAAAGAACAAAGGAAGTGAAAAGAACCATGCCCCAGCCTGGATTCGAACCAGGGACCTCTGGGTTGATAGTCTAGCGCACTCTCCACTAGACTACAAAGGCCGATGTTTTGAACTCCAAATGGAATTTCTTAAGTTGAATTCATTTATTCCTCATCACAGATGGAAAGGATAAAGTTTAAATATATTGTCACAGGGTACGCTTGAAACTCTTAAAACTCATGAGAATTGTCAACACAATTGTTACATCTACCAGATTGCGATAGTGCACCCACCCTATATAACAAATTGTTTTCAATTGCTTTAGTTTAGGCCATCAGTGTATGCCATTTATGTGCTAAAATTATTATGCTAATGCGATAAATTAAATTTTCTCCACTCAATAATAATAATTGCGTTGTTTTTGATATATTCTGTAATGGCAAAGGTCAAAAATTTAGTCAGTGAATCATAACATATGCAAAAAAAGACGAATTTTGCTTAAATGCCAAATAGAAAATCATATGAAAAAAACAAATTGCAATACATATATAAATACAGGGTGTCCCAGATCAACGTTTCAATCCAGCGCTGATTGATTCCTTGGGCGGGAATTAAAAATGCCCATGGTATATTTTAATTCAGCATGGTATTTTTTAGTTCACGTGGGATTTTCCTTGGGAATTTTCAATTGTTGTGGGAATTAAAAATTCTCATGGTCTTTTTTAATTTAGCATGGTATATTTTAATTCACATGGGATATTTTTTGGGAATTTTAAATTTTTAAGGATTTTTTATCATTATTTAGCGCAAGGCTTCGTTTCCCTACAGTTTTAAAATGTCATTTTTTCACATATATCTCCGCACGCTTTTTCACCCCTGGTTATATACTGAATGTGTTATGAACGCATCCAAATTAAAAAAAAAGCGATCGCAGCAACACATTGAACGTACTGTTGATAAATTGAATATCATCGTTGACCGTTTGTGTTAAAGTGTAACGCTATTACAAAATAAAATTAAATATTTTAAAAATAACATGACGGGTAGAAAAAGAAAGTTACTATTTGTAATTACAGCTATTTTTGATCACAGTTGTACATGTTTTATTTATTTAACGTGTTATATTTGTTTGCGTTTCAATGTAAGAAAAGTATGCAATATTTACATTTTTAATAAATTTTGTGGTATTTTTTAATTCGTATGGTATTTCTGTTGTTTTTTTTAATGCGTGGTATTTTTGTGGTAATTTTAAATACTTGTGGTATTTTTTTGTAGTATTTTTTAATGCGTATGGTATTTTCTGTGGTATTTTTTAATGCGTGGTATTTTTGTGGTCATTTTAAATACTTGTGGTATTTTTGTGGTATTTTTTTAATAGCCGTGGGATTTTTTTTTAGTATTTTGGTATTGAAATTGTTGTGGTCATTTTTTTGTTCTCGTGGGAAAAATGTATTTTTTATGGGAATTTGAGGTGGCAACCGTGGGTGTCATCAGTCTTAATGCAATAACTTAAGAAGTATTACAGATAGGAACCTCTTCGAAACTGTGTTTTTAAAAGCTTTTTAATTAGTTATTTAAAACCTGGTTCAGTTTTTGGGTATTTTCAACCATGGAATAATTTAAAGCAACTTAAATATGAAAAATATGTTTTTTATGTTCTTTTTTTCACTTTAAGCTCGTTTTACATAAAAAAAGTTCTAAGATTAATTTTTTTTTTCTGATGCAGTTTTAATCTCCAAAGAATTCTCTGCAATATTTCATTATGTGGCTTCTCCGTACAGTAAAAAATAAGAGCGAATTCATTATTTTATAAAAACATATGCTCAAAAAAAAAAACGTTGTTGTTGTTTCTTTGGAAAGATTCGTTAGAACAATTAATTGTTCTAACTTTGAGCTAAAGCTCAATAAACGATTTTAAACTATGAAACAACTTGAATTTCTATTTAAAATCAAGTATGATTTAAGCTATCAAACATTTAGAATTTGTATTTAAATCATACAAAATCAACAATACCAAAAAACTTTAACAGATATTAACTAACTAATAAAAAAGCTTTGAAAAACCGTTTCAAAGTGGTTCCTATCTGTAATACTTTTTAAGTTATTGCATTAAAACTGATGACACCTATGAATGCCATTTTTCGTTATACTTCCGCTTATAGCTCGAAACAAGGGAGAGATGGACCCCCTGCAATACATTTTTTTTTCTTGTCTTGGCCCAAGGCATCAACCAGCTCTGGATTGAAACTTTAATCTGGGACACCCTGTATAAGTTTGCCAAAAAGAATTTTCAATTTCGACAAAATACTAATGCATCAGTTAAAAAAAATCATAGCCAGAATGCTGTAGAAAATACAAAAGGTTTTTCGTCCTTGCTTCGCTTAGAACTCACTCGTAGTTGTTCCGTCTACTTAATTGTATAATTAAATCATAATATTTATGCAACAGTTAAACACACACGCTCGCACGCATTCCAACCGCCAAACGGCCCAACCGGAAGCTTCACTAACTAAGCATGATACGGCCAAAGTTCTAACTGCTATTCAGACATAAAAGAGAAAGAGTAAACAAAAAATAAAAATGTATGAATTGCAAAAAGTTTGTTCTTCTGTAGCACAGCGCACTCTGTTCTGAGCGTATACTTAAGAATAACTGTGAGTGCCTAAGAATATGCTATGCAATGCTGCTGTTGAAAAGCAGAAGAAAGAAGCGGGAAATTGTAAGCAAAAACTTTGTGTACAAAAAAGAAAGCTTATTCACTAAGGACAATGATAAGAAGAAATAAAACAGTAAATAAAAGCGAAAAACTTTGCATATTTTCTGTCGTCAACATCCTTAACAATAAAAACAGCAAAACCAACAACAACAACAACAACCACAACAAGTTTAGAAAAGTGTTGACGCTTTTATTGTATTTCATTTAAGTTAGTGTGAGTTTTTGTTGCTATTTATGCTGTGATGACTTTTCTTGAGTTGTGTTTTTCAACACATTTGAAGGACTTTTTTGATGACAGTTGTTGTTGTTGTTGTTGTTATTATTTGATGTTGGTGCTGCTGTTGTGTGTGCAATCTTGTGGATATAAGTAGTAAATAAAAAAAATTTGCAACAAAAATTATTTGTATTCACTATATAATAGAGTTTGAATGAAGTAAGAGATGCCTGATTAGCGGAAATTTGTGTGCTTTGAAAGTGAGTGCAATCAATTTTCAACATTTTTCTTTTGAAAATTAGCTACTTTTGAAAGCCTGCTGACAGCAATGTTATAGAATTTGCAAGCGGAAAGTTTTTAAGCCGTCTATTAGTCGAAACCACAGTGTTGCACTACAAAAATATCAAAAGGACTTTCTGTAAACAATTCCGAGAATTTATTTACTTTTCCTCAAGCTCGCTTTTGCTTACTTCTCAGCTTTATTATTTTAATTATTATACGGAAAAGCAAATTTTTACTGACATCAACGTATGCAAATGAGTGCAACAATCGTTGCCTGCCTTCAGGCGCACGATCGCGCACAGCAGCGCCTGTCAGCTTTTAGCGCTGTGGCTTGAATACATATTATTTTAATGCAATAACGTGGCTAACAGTAAGCAAAACACAGCACAACACAACAACACAAGCGAAAATATTTGAAGTATTTGCTCCTCTCAACCTAGACAGCAGCAAAAACAAGAGATGGCAAGTAAGCCGGAAGTAGAGGAAGAATAAGATGCAGCACAGAATAGCTTAAGCGTTCATTGTGGCAACACTTGCATAAGTGGAAAAAATTATGCTAATAAAATAACTCAGTAGAAATAGCTGCATTGCGCAGATAAAAAATATAAATACATTAAAATGGGATTCGAAGAAAAAACTCAACACTAACGAGCGCGTTAAGCTGAAGTGAAGCGCGTGATTAAGCTATAAAAGATTAAGATTATAATAAAAAAACATAAAAATAATGTATACATATTTAATACAAATAACGAAGGATTTATAAATGTTTCGCAACGCTAACGCAAAGGCGCATTACATTTTAAACTTAAGCCCACAAGTTGCACAGTGAAACAAACCCAGCAAAAAAAAGTGCTTTCAAAAGAAGGTAAAGTGGAAGGGAAAGTCTTGAATTCTATCCCTACCACTTTCATGCCCAGAAGGCATTCCTTTACAATATACACCTAATCCTGATTTTACACGGTCTTTTTTTACACGATTTTGAAATAACACGGTCGACAGAAATAAACTTATCCTTTTTTTACACGTTATTTTTAAAATAACACGACAAAACTTATCCTGTTTTCACACGTTTCTTTAAAATGAACTTTAAAATGATTTTGTTTTTTATGTTACTTGAAGATGTGATTTTTTTTTAATATTTAGGTTGTGTTTTTATATCTAAAATGTGTAAATTACGGTGTGTCTTTTTTTACACGATTTTTTTTACACGATATTTTCTGGAACGTATGTACCGTGCAAAAACAGGATTAGGTGTACATGTCATTGGGAGGAATGCTTTCCTTAGTCTTCTCTAGATGTCCTTCTAGAATTCTTTCAATGGAAGATTTCCTTGAGACCTTCAATGAAAGGATTCTAGTAGGTGTTTTCCAGGAGCACTTTAAGAAGGCATTCCATGTAATGAAATGGTTTTTGTGGATGGGGGGGGGGTCTTAAGAAATCCCGCAGAAAATACCTTTTTCCCCGATTTTCGGGCGATTTTGGTGTTGGAAATGAGAAGTGGTTGGGTTTTATTGGGAGTTTAAAAAATCCTGCGGAAAATTTCTCAAACATATATTATAATTACATGTCTTTTTTTTTCTTTAATTGAATTTAAATGCTATTCGAATGTATGCCAGAAGTAGTTTTGTGAATGCCTTTTGAAAGCACTTCTTGATAATGCTAAAAAGAAGCACAATTGGATCCATAGAATGTCTTCTGGAAGCAGTGCCCGTACAAATGTATGTCACATATGAATCAAAAATTTTGCTGGGACACCGCTATTTAGAAAATGTACCGAAAAAAATTAAATGCAATATTTGAATGAAGTGTAAATGTAACTTAAAATGCAATATTTTAAATCACACAAGCTTGAAAGGAATGTATTAAAAAACTTTCTATTGTTGGCACTAATGAATGATGTCAAAGTTGATTTTTTTTACAATTTTTTTATTGTATTTTTATTATTTTTTTATTTTTTTTTTATTTTGTGTATAAACTCTGTCAATCTCTTATCGATTTCAACATTGTTTATATACATTTTTTGTAAACATGTGAAGTTTCAATCTGTAAAAAAAGGTAAATTAAATTTTTTAATAATAAAACCCATTTTCTGTTTGTTTGTTTGTTTGTTTGGTCTCAATAAAAATCTTAACGGCTGCACGAATTTCGCTCAAATTTGACACAGACGTTGTGTGCATCCAAGATTACATTGTTATTTAATTAGTTTTGATCACGCCCCTTCCACCAATTTTAACTAACGCCAATTTTGTTACTAAAATTCGTTTTAGTATCAAAAATTTTCGCCAATTTAAATATAAAAAATTTATGTAATCATAAACATTCACATATTTTTAAAATTGTAGAAATTTTTAAAACAACGACTTTTTCATAAAAGAATGAAAAAAACGACATCAACATTTAGGTTTTAACTGGTGATGCAAATATCTCCGCTGTTTTTGAATATATTTCATTCAAATGTTTTTTGTTAAAAATTTCAATAAAACCACTTAACAAAAATTGTTTGAACTGTATCATTAGGATAGTGAATATATTTATTATTTTTTGTTCAATAGAGATCAAAAATGTTGACTTTTTATTAAAAAAATTACTCAAAAGTAATATCAAAATTTTTTCCTTATATCATTATAGTTCATCGAAAAAGTTACAGTGAAGTATAAAGAATGTGAACAAACAATTTTACTCAACAATAAACCGTGCATTATATTAAAGTGAAAATTGTATTTCTGACTACCTTCAATAAGACATACATACGACTAACATTAATTTGAATGAAGCGCGAAAAAATCTTTCATTTTTTGCGCAAAAATTGGTACCCCTTTTGATTTTTTTTTGGCGAAATTTCTTTTTCCAAAATTTTGTTTGAATATATTTTACAAAAAAGCCAAGTCTCAAAAATAATTTATATGAAAAAATTACCACAATCTTTCCAATCACAAGTTATGGCTAAAAATCTTGGCTATCTATATTAATAAAACCCATTTTTATATTAAAACGCCCAATTTTTTGAGCCCCCACCCGTTCCCATACCTACTATTAATTTGATTGTATCCGTAGATTGCTTCAATTATTGCAAGTTTTCATGCAATCTTAAGAAATACGTGGAGTCCTTGGTTTTTTACTTTTATTTTATTATAATTCATCGAAAAAGTTACAGTGAAGTATAAAGAATGTAAACAAACAATTTTACTCAACAATAAACCATGCACAATATTAAAAACGTGAAGAGTATTCAGTAAACACATTCGACGCATCAGGAACAGTATAAAAATAGAAAAAAAATTGTGTAAATAGAGAAAAATAACACTTGCGCTCACAAAAAGAGCCCCAGTTGGCAATGACAGGAGTTTGAAGCACTACTAGCGGGCCTTCATATGGATTTCGGAGTGCTTCTACACTCTTATCAAAGTATACTTTCTTTTTTATATGAAACGAGAAAATTTTTTGGGCCTTCCGCTCTCGCAACTCTAAAGAGGCCTGCTAGAAGCCTTTTTTGAGAATGAACGTTAGAAAGAAAAACAATATAAATATCAACTTGAAATAAAAACGACCAACAATTTCCAGATGTGAGTGAACCAACGTCCTCTCATGTGGCGGTCTGACATCTTATCCACTCGTCCACCGCAGTTCTTAATAAAATTATGCTTATTTTGAATCATTACAAATGAAAGTAAGCTTTCGAGAGCGTGGGTTTGAGACTCAGCTGGAACAAAAAAAAAAAATAATTTGTTTTTGCATTTTTTTTTTAAATCAACATTTTTTTACAAATTTTTCTGTTCATAAAATTTTTTTTTAGATTTTTTGTAAAATTTCTTTATACAAAAATATAAGAAAAGACTTGGAATTCTTCCATATAATTATTTTCAAATAATATGATATATAATGTGTTAGATTTCGGAGACCTGGGTTCAAAACCCAGCTCGGAAATTTTTTTTTTTTTTTTAAAATTTATAGTTTTTTAAATTGTTCTGATCATGTATAAGTGTTTCTAAATTTTTTTAAAAATTTTTTCATATAAAATAATATGAAAAGACTCAGACCTTCAAAAAGTAGGCCTTACCGAAGCACAAATCAATGCAGTGATGATGGAAGATGTATTGACGCCAATATAAGCAGTGCTAGTATGCCTTCTTTTGCGGAGCACTCGCTTAATTGCCTGCTGGGATGTCGCATAATCAATAAATAACGGAAACATTTAAAGAGTTTGAAACAGAATAATTTAGACGGTGCAGTAAGCTGTACAGTAAGGAAAGACAAAGCTTCTGTTTAAACGCTTTAAATAGCAAATTGACAGCATGCTGAGTTACAATCTAAAATTATTATTTTCAAGGCCTTATGGGCAGCCATATCGTATACAAACTGTTTATAATTATAATAGATTCAAAAGGCTACACTCAAAAAATTTATTAGTAAAATTTCTACGAATGATATTAGCAAAGAAAATATTCGTTTATTCTATAAATATTCGTAAAATATACAAAGTATTTGTATTATGATATCTTTACGAATTCATTCGTAAAATTTTTCTAATGCCTGGTTCGTAGTATCTACGAATATATTGGTTTTATATATTAATGATATTCGTAAACAAAAATACAATAGGGGTATTCAAAATGTGGTGTATTTGCCCTTGTATTGTGTATTTTTGATAAATTTGATGTATGTAGTAAATTTTGTAAAATTACAAAAACAAAATGTACAGTATTCAAAAACAACCCTGTGACAAAAATACAACGATGTAACCCTATTGTATTCTTTGCAAATTTCTTTGTGTATTAGATCAGCAGATCGCAAAAGCATTTCTACTCAGCATGGAGGAAGCTACCGGCAACGCTGTGAGTTTGATTAATTAAAATTAATATAATTTAGTGTTTCGTTTCAATTTTTGTATGATTTCCTCAAGTTAAATGATGTTTTAAATTAATATTTCCAAATTAAAGAACATATAAGATCAGCTGATTTTAAAAAATACAATGCTTTAGTGAAGGTTCGTTCACAATAAGTTGTAAGTATTGTAAATTTTTCAATAATTTATCAAAAATACACCACATCGTGAATACCCCTAATAATTCGTATTAGTGCATTGTATGAATGATTGTGTACATATAAATAATAATATTCTTAAATTTCTCGTACGAATAACTTTGTAATTTCTTTCATTACATTCGTAGTATTAACTAATGCTTTCGTACTATTTACGTATGAAAAATAATACTAGTATAAATAATGCAGTCGTATGTTGACCGCACAAATTATTCGTAGAATGTACGAATTATTAGTTGAATTTAAAAAAACTGAAAACCGAATTCGTTCAGCCATGTTTGTCGAACATCTACAGAACATAAGGAACTGTATGATTGTAAAGTGAATGTAGCCTACTGATAGAGTGCGTAGCCCGTAAGCTATAGAGCCGAGGTTCAAACCCCAGCTCAGACAGAATTTTTTTTTGGCTGGTTTGTCGAACAACATCAGAATATTAGGAACTGTAGGATTGTAAAGTGACTGTAGCCTACTGGTGGGGTGCGTGGCCCGTAAGCCAAAGAGCCGAGGTTCAAACTCCAGCTCAGACAGAATATTTTTTTCGTGCATCCGTGATCGAGCAAAATTACGAAGGGCACGACGAGACAAGTGCCTATCAATCTTGTACAATTTTGCTCGATGACGGATGCTGTAATTCGGCCCCAGATCAAACACTTAAGTTTTTTTTCTTAAACCGTGGTATTCAAATCAAAAAACACGGTAACGAGATCATTAGCGCTTTCACTGAATTCAAATAGAAATAATCAAACTATCGTATTTTTACTATACTTGCATTTCTGTACTGATAAGCAAATTTTAGTTTTTATTAAATTGCTTCTCAATTCTCATTGGTGAGCTCCAAGGTTGAACTATCTGCCTATTTGCTAAACTGCAGGACGTTATCGAAGGCATTATGATCTAAGATGTTGCTTAACACGTGAGCCTATGATTAATGCCGTTGTTAAAAAGGACAAATATTTGCAAAATCTGAGTTAAAAGCACGCTTTTGCTTACGTGCTTTCAGAATTTTTGACGAAATCTTAAACTTTTTTGGATTAGATAAAGGACAACACCAAAAAAAAGTCATTACTTTTTAATCCAAGAAAAAGTTTAAAATTTTCTAATCCAAAAAAAAAAACTCGATTTCAATCCACAAAAAGTTAAAAAAAAATTATAAATATCAACTTAAAATAAAAAATTACTCTGACCATTTCATGATTTGAACACATGTCCTCTGATATGCTGATCCAACACCTTATCCACTCGTCCAACTCAGTTGTTAGCCCTAGAGAGATAATCTACGTCGATTTGGCGTAGACTGCGTACATATTTTCAATTTTCTCATTTTTGTCTCTTCGTACTGCTTTCTCTTTTCACACAGTATTAGTTGTAGATGTGCTCTTGCAATGTTTATACGTTTTGCTTAAGCTGGATTTACTGATCACCTTCATCATGTTTTGCAAGTTTTTTTTATATGAAGTTTTCGCTCAGAGAGAAAACTTACTACACGCTCTCAACTTGATTAACATTATTTAAAATCACACAAAAACATGCTGAAGGTTATCAGTGAATCCAGCTTAAGCTTTGCGCAGAGCAAGTGTTTTTTATGAAAAAACTAAAAACACACTACGTAGCTGCGACGTATATTATCTTTAAGGTGATATTTTATGTTTCGGTGCTTAAGCCTAGTACTCTGTACGTTTGCTTGAAATTTCGCTGGCAACATCTATTTATTTGTTGCGTGAAATTTCTGACTTAAAGTTTGTTGCGAGGAATTTCTGTGGCAACGTTTATCAGAAAGACTCAGAGAATAAGTTGGGAGATTTCATATGATATCTCTCTTTTCACTTTAAAAGAAATAGGCAGTACAATAAAATTGTCGTGAAAAAATGTTGCTCAGATACATGTTGCGATAATTTCACGCAGCGGAACAGAGTACTGCTCTGACGAACATGTTGTGAAAATTTCCACGCTTGTTTCGCAGCTGTCACTTTTTGTATGGAGATTTGAGTGGAATTTCACATGAAACTGAACATAATACTATGATTTACTGTGTTTTGCTATATTTTATTACTTTACATTGCGTTTTAGAGCCTCAAAATGTATCGTAGAGCGGATTATCGGATGCTTTAATTTAAACAGTTTTAGTGAAGTGCGACAATAATGATTTTGAAAAGCTGAGTGAGAAAGAGCCTGCTGAACCCTCCGAGCCACCACAAAAGAGATCATTCCAAAAGATATTAATGATAATGACACTACAAGTGTCAAATATGCAAAAAAAAAGAAAGAGAAAAAACTTAAATATTGCAGATATGGTTTAGTTAGACAAGTTAGTGTTTAGGCGCAGAGCTGGTGACCAAAACTGTCAAAACGAAGTTCACAGCTCATACAAAAACTGCAACCGATGAGAATACGATAAGAAAGCCAAAATAGGCCAAAAAAGTTTTAACAAATAAAGTCAACAAAAAAAAAAAATAAATAAATCACTTAAAAACGATTTTTTTAAGCTTTTTTGCCACTAAAAACACAATGTTTTATTCAATTAGTCAAAGTTTTATTTGCTTACCTCTTTTTTCATTCGCAAAATAGCAGAATGACTGATTTTGACAGTTCTGGCAATACGAAAGAGAGCACGTTCAGCCCTAACATTACCTTGTCTAGTTATACCTTGGTATTGTCCTTAAACAAAACGACGAATGACAAATACTGCTTGCAAGACACGCGATTCCAATATATGTGGAGAGCACAAAGTTCGACTTTGCATTTCTCGCTAAAATTAATATATTTTATAATTTTTTATTTGTTTTGTGAATTTAAACGATTTAACCCTCAAATGCCCCATTTTTTGTTCGAGCTCCAAATCAGATTATTCTATTATCAGATTATACTAACCAGATTATAGTAATTTGGGGACGAGAAAAACGAATCTGAAGTTCGTTTTCAATTTTAGTTTTTCGTTAATTTTTTACAGGTGAAAATGTCCACAACAGGTGAAAATGTTAACGGTTTTTTAACACCTTGACTGTTGTTTTACATATTTTTTTATCTCAATTAAAAGAAAAAAACAACTACTTACTAATTAGTATCTTCTTTTCACTTCGATCTCACTTCAATTAATGTTTTTTTTTTTATTTATCGAAAATCGAGCTAAAAATTTCGAGTAAAAAATGAAATGAATTGAATCGAGTAAAAAAATGATGAAATTTAAATTCAAATGGACGTAATTGTCAAACAGAGCATGCTAGCTTCAAACGAGAAAAACTGAAATACAGCTTAAAGATTCGTCTAGACTCTGAAGGAAACGATTTTTTCCAAAATTTTTCACAGACTACGGTTTTATAGCGATCGACTTGGGCATTAGAGGGTTAATAACCGAATGTTATCAATTTCATGAAGAATATTTTTATGTTTCTTTTTTAAATAAAATTATACTTTTTGACTAAATGCATATACGGTCCCAAATGAGTTCCTTAAAATATTTTAGAAAAATTAAGTAAACAGTACAAATTAAAGTTTAAATTTTTGTATTTTTATATTAATAAAGCTCTAACACTACCTCATTTGAAGTTTGGTGAGGGTCTGACTTATATTATTTGCGAAAAAAAGTTTAAAACTGGACTACGTCGATCCGACGTAGATTACCTATAACCTGTTTGAAATATAATTTTCTCTCTAGGGTTAGCAAGGTTTTACTTATTTTGCAATATTTACGAATGCAAGTGAGCTTTCGTGAACGTGGGTTCAAGACCCATCTAAATTAAATCAAAGTAGGTATTGAAAAATAGCACTTTTTGGATTAAAAATGACTTTAAACCAAAGTTTTGATAAAAAAGTGGTCCAAAATTTTAAACCGTGCAGTTAAATAATTTTTTTTACATATTAACTTATAAGTCATTTCACAAGATGAAGTATAAGGATTAGGCATGTTTGGAGACATCGCCTTGTATGGGAAATGGTCGTGTTTTTTTAACAATTAAAGCGACATTCCTTCTCCATTATATGCTATTGTTCCAAGTGATGTCTACTTTAAACAAAACTTAACGCTAACTTAATTATTAATACTTATAAGTAAGTTATAACTCTTACTGCATTATTCTGTATCACGAAGCAGGCAGCACACCAACGACAAGCAAGACACGAGAAGCAATACTTTTTCCTATACGAAATTCTATTGCTTCTCGTGTCTTGCTTGTCGTTGGTGTGCATTTTCGCTATACAGAATAAAGCAGTTAAGGAACAAATATTTGTAAGAGAGGGGGTCTGTTCGCTAACCGACGTCCACAATTTTTATAAATGTTTATTCTATCTACTGTCCTAAAAGTCATTTGAATAAATTAAATTTTAATTGTTTTTCGATAACAATTACTATCAATGTCTGTATGTTTCAAGAAAGTGTTCCACTGTGCGCTGTAGCGTAGCTTTGTGCACGCTTACAGCCTACAATCATGCTGAAAAAAAGATTCCACTACGTGCCGCCGCATATATTACAATGAATGACAGTTTTCACGATTCACCCAATATAAATATGTTGTCGCCTTTTAGGCGTGATTGAAATTTACCAAACGATGTGATTGAAATTCCAAAAGTACACCATCTATTATATCCAGCTTTTACAGATGCAGAAAATAACACATGCAATTTCATTGATTTTTTTCTTTTATGTATTCAAAAAATAGCCCAAGTCAACTTTTAGGCGCATTGCAAAAAATTAATAAGGTTCTTGACTGATTAAGTTTTATGTATGTAATTAAAATTTGTTTCATATTGGCTTTATTTATTGTAAACAACGCGAGCAATGTTGTGTTTTTTGTGTCTGCTGCTGGGTTCCGTTAATTTGTTTTGTTTTTATGAATAAAAAAGCTTAAGCCGTCGTTTATTGAAATTCATTGAAATCATTTACTAACAACTTTGGTGGAAAATTGCATTGCTTTATAGAAATATTCAACAACTAATTAACAGGAATATAAAATTAATGCGAAATTTCCGATTAAAAAAAAAACAAATAGAGCGTTTTACTCTTAATCGTTTTTTTACGCTATTCATTAAGTAATTCATTTTTAATATTTAAATAAATTCAACTGAGATTAATGCTTTTGTTTTAAAAACAAACATTTTTTCTACGTTAAATAATTATTAATAATTTTTTTTCAAATACAGTGACGTGAAGTTAGTTAAGTGGTCATAAACAGGCGCTGATCCACGGGTGCTAAAAAGAGGAAAATTTCCCCCTACCCCAAGATCTAAATTTTTTAAACCCTGGATATGCCTCGTTAGCCGAATGGACTAACAGTGATAATATTTTTTGTGTTTTTTTTTTGGATATTTATTCATATTTCGCTGGGTGATTTGCAAAACTATCTGCAGGTTGGATGTAAGTGTTTTAAGCAAACTTATTAGTCGAACAGACTAACAAAGCACTTCGTTTGTTTCTTTTAATCTTTAATTTGAAAGAAACACTATTTGTTTCTTTTTTAATTGTTTATTACAGTGTGATATATATCTTGATAAGCAAAAATATAGCAAAATTTCTGATTACATTTCGCAGTGACAATGAAACGAGCTCGAAATCCACTGAGGAAGGAGATGACATACAAGCAGCTGCAAACAACCATGACTTCTTATCGTCTTCTACTAATAAAAGAGCTGATGCTCACGCAGCTGAAAAGAATGATAATTCGGTGTCGTCTTCGTCTGGTTAAGAAACTGTGTGAAGGCTTAAATGGCCTACTGCATTTCAGTCACACATTGGCAGCAACGTTGCATCAACAACAGAGACGACAACACCACGAAGCAGCATATCATCATTCATCGTGAGTCACCCTGATTATCATCGTTTCATTTATTGTTAATACAAATCAAGTGAATTATGAATTAGTATTTAATTAACGATTTAAATATGTTTACAATAAGAATTGTATTATATAAAGCTAGTTTCGTATTAACTCTGCTGCCGCTTATAATATTAGATTAATGGCCTTATTTTGTATGCCTAACGAAGCATTCAACAATCGAATGCTATGCGAACGATGCTGTAAGCAAATGGAAATTTGTATCCATAACAAAGCTGCTCGGTAACTCTTATGACATGCTTACGTTTCTTATGTAATTCAAACTGTTATACAGAAGCAGTTGTCAAATGCGGCAATGCCAGATCAAACATTTCAGAAGTTTTCTGTTTTTGTCTACTTATTTAAAGATTTTTTAAGAATTTTGCTTCGTTTATTGTTTGCTGGCAACGCCGTTGTTTGGTTTATTTATGTGAACAGCTGTTTTGTTTTTATTCAGTCAATTTATTTTGAACAATAAAGTAATTTGCTTATTTGTTTTCATTGGGATTGTGTTTTAAATAAACTATAACTATTGAGCAAGTGTTCAATAATAAAGTGACATTGAAGTGTTAAGTGTTTAAAAAAAATGTATGCAGCTTTAGCATTTTTTGATTTTGAGCAGGCTGGTGAGCGCGAATTGAGGGTGCCTAGGCGCAGGATGCGAGATTTTTTGCGACTTTTTCTTGCAGAACTATCCATTTTTTGAACAATCTAATTCAACGAACACAACACAACGATAGCATATGAGTATTCGTGTGATTTTGACGTTTGAATTCGCCATTTCATTGATCGTTAGGGATGCAAACTGCACAAATGTTACTCTGTTACGGCGTCGTTCGCCAGTTCAACAGCTGTTATCTGTTCGAATTGCAAATTTCAAAACCACTAACGAACAGTGTTTTGCACGAAACGAGCGTTCGGATAGGCATACAAAATAAGGGCATAAGTAGATGAAAGTAGAGACAACGCCATCTAGCAGGAAACCAGCACACCAGTGGCTAGTGCAAGGCACCCATGGCACAAACCACGAAAGCACACTGTCAGCTGTGACAAACATAGAAACCAAAAGCACACGGTCAGCTGTTATAAACATAGAAATCGAAAAGCACCAGATCAGCTGTAGTGCTTGCCAATCAGAAAGCGAGAAGAGAGCTTGCATTTAGGAAAAGCTCTGCGACTGTCTTATATAAGAGCCCAAACAGAACCACAGCGGATGTCGGATGGCGGGCCTCTCTCGGCGAAATCCGCTGAGAACACGTCCAGAATCGGAGCGGTGGCGGTTGTCGGATCACGGTTGCATTTTATTTGGGAATGATACAAATTATTTTATATTTTGCTTTGAATTCACATGAATGCAACACAGGCACAAAAACAGAATGTCAGATCATAGTAAAAACTAAGAAAATAACACTGAACGTACCCAATCTTTAGCAAAAATATGGCAACATTTTAGTCACTCAGAGAGAGATCCGCCACCCGTCAGAGAAGAATTAGAATAGATTCTATTCTGGAGTTTTCCCGTCACGCATTTCTACGGCGATTTAATTTTTGGCGGCTGTATATATTTTCATGTATTTTGTAGCACGGCGCTTTGGTTCTGTTCGAGCTCTAAGGCGAGACATAGTTAGATTTAATGGAGTTCTGTTCAAGCCACGGCCTGGGTAAGTCGTCTGGTAGTAATAGTAGTAGAAGTAGTGCACATGTAGACCGACCTGGGGTTTTACTACAGATTGGTAGTGCAAACTTAATAGGCTGGAGTGATGCAAGAAGGCTGACCTGGGGTCTTACTAGAGATCGGTAGCGTAACTCCACAGTTAGACGAGGTCGATGCAGTTAGGTGAGTTTAGCGCAAGCAGGCTGACTTGGGGTCTTACTACAGATCGGTAGCGTAGCTCCACAGTTAGACGAGGTCGACGCAGTTAGGTGAGTTTAGCGCAAGCAGGCCGACCTGGGGTCTTACTACTGATCGGTAGCGTAACTCCACAGTTAGACGAGGTCGATGCAGTTAGGTGAGTTTAGCGCAAGCAGGCTGACTTGGGGTCTTACTACAGATCGGTAGTGTAGCTCCACAGTTAGACGAGGTCGACGCAGTTAGGTGAGTTTAGCGCAAGCAGGCCGACCTGGGGTCTTACTACAAATCGGTAGCGTAACTCAACAGTTAGACGAGGTCGACGCAATTAGGTGAGTTTAGCGCAAGCAGGGTGACCTGGGGTCTTACTGCAAATCGGTAGCGTAACTCAACAGTTAGATGAGGTCGACGCAGTCAGGTGAGTTTAGCGCAAGCAGGCTGACTTGGGGTCTTACTACAGATCGGTAGTGTAGCTCCACAGTTAGACGAGGTCGACGCAGTTAGGTGAGTTTGGCGCAAGCAGGCCGACCTGGGGTCTTACTACAGATCAGTAGCGCAACTCAATAAGCGAGGTCGACGCAGTTAGGTGAGTTGGGCGCAAGCAGGCCGACCTGGGGTCTGCTACAGATCGGTAGCGCAACTAAAGTTAGCGTAGGGCCACGCAAGTAAACCAGCGCAAGTAAACCAGCGCAAGTAAACTAGCGAAGATCACAACGCGTGTTGAAAGGCCAGTTCGTGCTAGACCGACGAGAGTTCTAAAGAGCGAGTGCCAAGCAACGAAGCGAACGCGCATGAGAGTCACTTTATTAGAATTGAGACAGCGGCAGCTGATTAGACAGTTAGACGAGGTCGACGCAGTCAGGTGAGTTTAGCGCAAGCAGGCTGACTTGAAGTCTTACTACAGATCGGTAGTGTAGCTCCACAGTTAGACGAGGTCGACGCAGTTAGGTGAGTTTAGCGCAAGCAGGCCGACCTGGGGTCTTACTATAAATCGGTAGCGTAACTCAACAGTTAGACGAGGTCGACGCAGTCAGGTGAGTTTAGCGCAAGCAGGCTGACTTGGGGTCTTACTACAGATCGGTAGTGTAGCTCCACAGTTAGACGAGGTCGACGCAGTTAGGTGAGTTTAGCGCAAGCAGGCCGACCTGGGGTCTTGCTACAGATCGGTAGCGTAACTCAACAGTTAGACGAGGTCGACGCAGTTAGGTGAGTTTAGCGCAAGCAGGGCGACCTGGGGTCTTACTACAGATTGGTAGCGTAACTCAACAGTTAGACGAGGTCGACGCAGTTAGGTGAGTTTGGCGCAAGCAGGCCGACCTGGGGTCTGCTACAGATCGGTAGTGCAACTAAAGTTAGCGTAGGGCCACGCAAGTAAACCAGCGCAAGTAAACCAGCACAAGTAAACTAGCGAAGATCACAACGCGTGTTGAAAGGCCAGTTCGTGCTAGACCGACGAGAGTTCTAAAGAGCGAGTGCCAAGCAACGAAGCGAACGCGCATGAGAGTCACTTTATTAGAATTGAGACAGCGGCAGCTGATTAGACAGTTAGACGAGGTCGACGCAGTCAGGTGAGTTTAGCGCAAGCAGGCTGACTTGAAGTCTTACTACAGATCGGTAGTGTAGCTCCACAGTTAGACGAGGTCGACGCAGTTAGGTGAGTTTAGCGCAAGCAGGCCGACCTGGGGTCTTACTATAAATCGGTAGCGTAACTCAACAGTTAGACGAGGTCGACGCAGTCAGGTGAGTTTAGCGCAAGCAGGCTGACTTGGGGTCTTACTACAGATCGGTAGTGTAGCTCCACAGTTAGACGAGGTCGACGCAGTTAGGTGAGTTTAGCGCAAGCAGGCCGACCTGGGGTCTTGCTACAGATCGGTAGCGTAACTCAACAGTTAGACGAGGTCGACGCAGTTAGGTGAGTTTAGCGCAAGCAGGGCGACCTGGGGTCTTACTACAGATTGGTAGCGTAACTCAACAGTTAGACGAGGTCGACGCAGTTAGGTGAGTTTGGCGCAAGCAGGCCGACCTGGGGTCTGCTACAGATCGGTAGTGCAACTAAAGTTAGCGTAGGGCCACGCAAGTAAACCAGCGCAAGTAAACCAGCACAAGTAAACTAGCGAAGATCACAACGCGTGTTGAAAGGCCAGTTCGTGCTAGACCGACGAGAGTTCTAAAGAGCGAGTGCCAAGCAACGAAGCGAACGCGCATGAGAGTCACTTTATTAGAATTGAGACAGCGGCAGCTGATTATTTATTTATATAATAAAAGAGTTGAAACAAGATAAGCTAGTCTCATTAATTTTTTCAACGTAAATTCACCACACAGTCCGATAAATATAAATTTTTGGCAACGAACCCTGGAGCCGGCGAGATTTACCTCGGCCAAAGAAGAACAGGTTCGTTACAACTGATTTCAAAAAATATGATATTCCATTGAATATTTTTAAGGAAAAAAAAATTGACTTCACATCAAAACAATTATTATTTGGAACAAATAGCCATAGTAAAAATAATAATCCAAATATTCCAATCCATTCAGTTATTATGAACTACAGTCACACAGATATATATACGTACCCCCCTCAAAAACTTTTTTCTGACCAAAGTATAAGCTTTCCTTACAAAAAAATTATATAGGATAAATCTGTATTTAAAATAAATTTAAACAATAAGTAAAAATTTCAGAAACAAACGATTTATTAAAAAAAAAACACAGATTCTCATTTTTCGCAACACAGAAAAGTATACATACTTCTTACAAAATGTTTAATGGAAACAAAAATAAAGAAGAATTCAGTATTTTGTTGGTCCGCCATTGCTCTCTAAAACTGCGCTCAATCTGTTTTTCATCGAAAATACTAGTTTTGTTGTTGTTTGCATTGTATTTTTCGACCATTCTTTCAGAAGTGCATTTTTAAGATCATGTTTGTTTTTTATTGTCCTTTTTCGAACATGGCGGTCCAACTCATCCCGCAAATTTTTGATGGGGTTCAAGTCCGGCGACTGGGGAGGAGAATGAAGCTGCTTTGGTACATTGTACAGCAACCACTCCTTAACAACAACCGTTGTGTGCTTGGTGTCGTTGTCTTGTTGGAAGTAAGACCCATTTTATTCCATCGAATTCCATCAAATGTTGTTGGAGTAGGTTCAAATATACGAATCGATCCATGGTTATGTCAATAAACACTAAGTTTCCTATCCCAGTTGCCGACATGCAACCCCATACCAATACCTATCCTTCTCCATGCTTTATTGTCGGAATTAAATTTTTCGGAAAGAGCGGAGCGCCTCATACTTTTTGCGCCATACCTTCTGCTTGCACAATCACATCCGAATAGCTTGAATTTGCTCTCATCGCTGAACACAATGTTCTTCCAAAACGTTTCATCTATATCAAAATTCAGCTTTGCAAAGTTAATACGTTTTTTCATATTATTAGCACTAATAAACGGGTTTTGCGCGGAATGTGGCTATGAAATCCACTTTTCCTTAATACACTTCGCATTGTTTCCGGGTGTACAATAACAATTTTGGCATTTTCCATATCTTTAGCTATGTCTTTTGCTGTTTTTTCTATTTTTTCGAATTTAAGTTAGTATATATCTTTTTACACGTGTGTCAATTTTTGGAGGGTGAACGCATCTGGGTTTGTTTTTCAGTGATTTGGTTTCATTATAATTTTTAATCACTGTTTGTATACTCGACTTTGGACGTCCAACTATATTTGCGATTTCCCGTCAAGATTTTCCATTTTTTTATGCTTAATAATTAGTTCACGCACGTCAAAACATATTTCTTTAACTTTTGGACCCATTTGCAAAAAAACTTATTAGCACTTGATCAGAAAGTGGTTAATATAAGACTAGAAGTCATAACTGTTCATTAAAAAAATATACACTCATCATGCGATCGTTTTCTCTTTAAATAGCAGTTAAATGAAACTCTCGTATGTATACTTTTCTGTGTTGCAAAAAATGATGTTATATAAATTTAAATAGTAAATGACTTACAACCAACTATTTTCCAATACCTTCTATTCAAGTTTTTTGCAAAAAATATTCCTGTAATTTTTTTTTAAGGAAGTTTAAACTTTGGTCAGAAATGAGATTTTGAGGGGGGTACGTATATTTAACAGTGTGACTGTATATCATAAAAAATGCCAGAACACGCGCAATGCAAGTTCAACTGCAAGAGCACGAAAAAAGTCACAGGATTCATGATAAAAATCCTTATAACTCATTTTCCCGACATTTCCCGGAAGTAAAATTTTTTAGCATTGTATTAAGAATTGCACAAAAAATTTAGTTTTTGTAGTCGGAACTTAGACTTTGCGAACTTTTTTTTTAAGTCCATTCGAAGGGACTAAAGAACAACTCCTGGGCGTTCCTGAAACTGACAGTTGCTCAGGGGAGGAGCAAGCCCCAGCAGTGCACGAATGTCTAGAGGAATGGGCTCTCGCCAGCTCGGTCGTGGCTATGTGCTTCGATACAATAGCATCAAAAACTCAATGGAGCGTGCAATATCCTGGAGCAGATGTTAGGTCGAGAGTTCCTGTACCTAGCGTGCCGACACCACGTTTGAGAAGTCTTGTTGAGAGGGGTTTTTGACTGCAAGTTTGGAAGCACATCGGGACCTCAACCAGACATATTCAAGAGATTTCAAAAAGAATTGTCGGCGATTGATAAATCCAAGTTGGATGTAGGCGAGAAAGTTTTGAAACTACTGCCCAAAGAAGAAGTAGAGAATATCAAAGAAGAACTGCAAGGAAAACTCATGGAATACCAGCCAAGAGACGACTACAAAGAGCTGTTACAGTTGACATTGATATATCTTGGCCATCTTGACGGAAAAGATGTGTGCTTCAGGTCTCCAGGTCCAGTACACCATACCCGATGGATGGCAAAAGCTATTTACTGTCTGAAAAAACAACTCTTCCGTGACCAGTTTAAGCTGACGTCTTAAGGACAAGCGGCCCTAGAAACTCTTTGTGTTTTCATCGTTCGAGTCTACTGTAAAGCCTGGTTTAACGCCCCCAGAGCGTATTTAGCACCAAACCAAGACCTAGACCTCATTGAAAATCTATTGAAATACGATAGCATTGACAAAAAAATATCAAAAAAAGGAATTAACAAAATGATAAATCACCTGTGGTATCTTCGTCCTGAACTTGTTGCCCTGGCATTGTTTGACCCGACAGTGCAGAACACCGTAAAGCGCCAAATGGCGACAAAAATCTTAACAAATCAAGCAGAAGAAAATGAGAAGTGCTCCAGAAATATGCAACCCAAACTAAAAAAAGAACATTTGCCGAAATTCCTAGAAAAAGGTCTCCGAGCCCTAATTACAAGTGGGACTTACCTGTTGTTTAAGAGATTAAACATTAACACCGAATTTCTGGAAAAAGATAAGATAAGAACTACCAAGAGGGGCAAAGGATGGTAAGCAACTTGAAAGTTGTGAACGACATGGCACAGCGAGGAGTCAAGCTCATCACAGATTACAACCAATTACTTACAAAGGACGAGCAACAAAAACAATACGTTCTCCAAGTGGTCAGCAGATGCCGTCAGCTGTATCCAGATAGCTCCCAAACCACATTATGTCAGTTCTTTGAATAAATTTAAATAAGAATAAAATGAAAAAGACATTTAGTATACTTGATTTTTTTGAATACATAATTGTTTTCATTCCAAAAATTGATAAAGCCTAGTACTCTGTTCGTTTGCATGAAATTTTGCTGGCAACATCTATTTATTTGTTGCGTGAAATTTCTGACTTAAAGTTTGTTGCGTGGGATTCCTATGGCAACGCGTCTCAGAGAGACTCGGAGAATAAGTTGGGAGATTTCATATGATATCTCTCTTTTCACTTCAAAATAAATAGGCAGTACAATTAAATTGACGTGAAAAATGTTGCTCCGAAACATGTTGCAATAATTTCACTCAGCGGAACAGAGTACTGCTCTGACGAACATGTTGCGAAATTTTACACGCTTGTTTTGCAGCTGTCACTTTTTGTATGGAGATTTGAGTGGAATTTCACATGAAACTGAACAGAGTACTATGCTTAATATAGGAAGGAAAATGGGTTTTTTCACAATAGATTCCATCTTCGCTCGAAGGGGTACCTAGTCACGTTTTAAGGGACATTGGCTTCATTTATCTCGAATTCAGTACTATTTACGTATTTTTTTATTTCATATAAAATATTATAAACAGTATCGCCTTGCATTTGATGTATGACACGGACAAATATATTAAACCGTTCTAGAGATATGGCTCGGCAAAGTCGACAAACTGCCAAAAATCGAGATTTTCAAAACTTTGCGGCTCCAATGACACGTGTAAGCATCTTTCAATCGTGCTCAAACTTTAGCAATCCTAAACTCTGACAGAAAGAAACACTCAGAAAAAAATTCTGACATTTTTTTTACCCTATGAGATGAAACCACCCTAATGCACAGCTTGTGCAAAAAAACAACTTTTTTTGAATAATTTTTGACAACATCTTCCTTTTTCAAAATGTACTTTAACATCATGGTGTTTAAACTGATTTCAGTTTCTTCAATATTTTTCAATAATTATTTGGTACATAAAACATTTTCCTTTTCCCAAGTGTACTTTAGCTTCATGGTACTCATGAAGATATTATTATTTATCTCAACATCAAATAAAGACAGAAAAAATCGGTTGCCATATTCGGAAACAGTGATTTTATTTTTTTATTTACTTGATTGCTAAACCTTAACAGGTTTTATAGTAAATTTAAAATTATAAAATAAGATATTTAATACAATTCTAAGTAAATACAAAACTAAAAAGTTTTAGTAAATTGCTTAAAGTATACAATTTTATTAAAGTATAAAAAATAATAGAAAAAAAGGTTAAGTCAAAATCGATAAAATCAGACAGCATAGCAGGGTTGCGTATTCAAGACAAACAAGGTCAAGTTAGCAACAATTTTTGTATACGGCGGAGTCGTGTGACAAACAAGGTCTCATACCCAATAAAACACCACTCCAATAGGTATATATAATATATATCGTTCTGTCTCCCTGAAGCCGGTGAAATCCTGTCTTGACAGGGTGGTTACTCGACAAACTAGGTCAACTTCACCAAATAATAAAGAAAACCAGTTGCGAACGCAGGCACCAAGACAAACTAGGTCTTATCGGCCACTCATATTAATATATTACAAATCGATCTAACGTAGTGTTTCAAGTGGTAAAAAGACACCAAGACACCACGGTACCGTCGACAAGTGTAGTTACAATCATCATGAAGATATGAGGCAACTGAAGAGCCCAGGTTTAGGTCCATTCAGATTACTTATATGTTTATCCACCAAAATTTTCCATTTTACGCTTAGGTCCATTTAATTATTTAGATTGTTATATTAATGTGTTTACAAATCACCAGATGCATCCGATATATGTTTGAAAGAACTTTACATAATCAACGACGGTACTGCAGGTAATCTATAATTTTATGTTTGATTGAGTCCATGGATTCACTTAAGGATATAACATCAGATACAAAATTAAAATCACCGCAAGCGCTTCTAAGAGGTTCATTTTGCAAATAATTAGTTCTACAAAAGTTCATGTGGAGTAACTCAAAAGATCTTCTAGGACGAAGAGGAATATTAAAATATACTTTACTCAATAAATATGGACTTTGACATATCCATGTAAAAGTTTTGTAATCCAACAAGCATTTATCCTAATTCTCCGATTTTTTAAAGAAGGAAGATTTAAGAGTTATAACCGATATTCATAAGGTGGTAAGTGAAAATCAGTATTACAATAAAGATAGCTTAAGCAAAACAAAAGAAATTGTTTCTGCACTGATTCAATGTCGTCTATGTAACAACCGTATCGTGGGCACCTAACAACTGAAGCGTATTCTAAGATAGGCCGATCTAGGGAAGTGAATAAGGTTTTCGTTATGAAAGGATCATTAAACTCTTTTGCCCAACGTTTAATAAATCCTAAAGTACTATTTGCTCTATTTATTATTTTATTTACATGAATATTAAAGCGTAGTTTAGGATCCATTGTAACTCCAAGATCATTGAAGCTATCTTAGGACTCCAATGGATAACCACAAATTTTGAAGGTACATTTAATTGGTGGTTTGCGCGAGAAAGACATATGCTTGCATTTCTTCATGTTGAGGTTCATACGGTTCGTTTTGCACCAGTTATGAAGATGATCTATGTCGGCTTGCAAAAATACAGCGTCATTATCATTTTTAAAAGAAAGGAAGAGTTTGACGTCGTCAGCAAACATTAAGATGCTGGAATGCATTATGACAGATGGCAAATCGTTTATAAAAAGTAGAAACAGAAGAGGCCCAAGATGACTTCCTTGAGGTACTCCTGAAGTAACAGGAAACTCGTGTGATTTCTTGAGCTTAAAAAGAACAGATTGTGTTCTATTGCTTAAGTAAGATTCAATCCACTTTACCAACGGTATAGGAAATCCAACAAGATGTAATTTTAAGATCAGTAGTTTGTGATTTACAACGTCAAAAGCTTTGCTAAAACCCGTGTAAATAACATCAGTCTGCATGCCTTTTCCAAAGTTTTCTATAGTTTTTGATGTAAATTCGAGAAGGTTAGTAACAGTGGATTTTCCAGAAAGGAATCCATGTTGGAAAGGAGACATTAAAGATTTAACGCTATGCGATAGTCGTGATGTAACAATTGCCTCTAAAAATTTAGGCAAAGCGCTCAATTTTGCGATGCCACGGTAGTTATCAATTAAAGACCTATTTCCGGATTTATGCAGCGGAATGATAAATGAATGCTTCCAGGCTGCAGGAAAATAGCAGAATTTTAATGATGAAGTAAATAGTAAAGAGATTGGAGTTACTAATTCTTCACAGCAGTATTTTAATATACACGAAGGTATGTTATCAGGACCACTTTTATATGATGTTTTAATATTTTTTAAAAATGATAAGACTGTGTTAGTGTCAATTATTGGGAAATATATATCCCCAGATTGAATATTGAAAGGATAACTTAAATAATCATAGGACGATGATGAATAAGTCGACTTGAAAAAGTCAGCAAAAAGATTGCAAATACTATTATCATTATCAGACTCAACCGAATTATACTTCATAAAAGAAAGATAGGAATCAATCTTGCGTTTTGTGTTAACAAAGTTCCAGAAGGATTTAGCATCAGATTTGATGTTTAATTTTACTTTTGTTAAGTAGGTATTATAGGATTGTTTGCATAACTGTTGATAACTGTATTTAATCGAGGTATAGCATCCAAAATCACGTGTGTTATGTGTTTTTTTGATATTTTTTATAGTATTTAGATTTCAAATTCCTCATTTTTCTTAATTCATTTGTATACCATACCGGACCCGATGTCAAGGAGGCTTTCCTTTGCGGAACAGCTTTAAGAAAACAATCATTGAGCGTTCTATTAAACGCATATACCGCATCATCAAGACTCTGAGAAGATAAACTATTTGTATTAATATTTAGAATAGAATTCCAGTTTATATTAGACAAGTTATTCTTCAAAATCGCGTAGTTTGTTTTTTTAAAGTTAAACTCAATAGGTGGTTGAGAATCAGAATACTGCGCAGATGGTTTTGGAAAATTTAAAATAATTTCTAATGTTGGATGATGAGAATCTTCGGGTGTAACCAGAGGATCTGATTTAGACACAGAAGCGATATTGCTGTCATCAAAAAACACCAGATCAAGCAAACGATTATTTTTGCATTTTTGCATTGAGAGCTCGTTTAAAAAGTAATTATCGGATGAACTTTCAGACGAAGGTAAAAATATTTCAGGAATTTCAGAACAGCAGTTCCAAGAAACGTTTGGCAGGTTAAAATCTCCAGTTATTAAAATATGATCATTTGATTGCAGTTTTGAGCAAACTTTATTAATAGAAGCCAAATGTTTGCTATAAACTTCTAAGGTAGAAAGGGGAGGAATATATGAGCATATAATAAAAAGGCTCAAGGAACCAAACTTAACATGAACACAACAGAATTCAATGTCCAAGGATTCTGGAATTAATAACTCTTCAGAGAAATGTGTCGCTTTGACTGCAATCAACACACCCCCACCTTTAGAGCAGATACCAGGAATGGAGTTTCTATCTTTGCGGTATATGTTAAATTTGTTGCACAGAATTTCAGTATTTAGAGTGTTAGGTTTCAGCCAAGTCTCACTAAAAGCTATTATATTAAAGTGAAGGTTGTGACTCAAAATTAATAAATTATTTAGTTTTGTGTTAATGCCACGAACGTTTTGGTAAAGGATAAGGAACTGAGAGCAACAATCTAGTTTTTTTGATTCTTGTTAAAAACCGAAAAAGTAGCCAAGGAAGTTGTAGGCCGAGGTCTAGAAATAAATTCATGCACCATCGTATTGTCAGGCCAAAACTTTTGATCCAATACCTTGTGAAAAAGATCACCAGGCAAAGATATTTTAAAAGAGGACGTAATTCGCTCGTATGAAAAATTGAATTTGTAAACAGAGATATTTTTATTTACAACATTTAGCTTAGAGTTTATATAGAATAACACGTCTTCACCGGATGTATCAGCTGCAAAACGAGAAACAAATATAGATTTTGCAGGCTCAATAATCACAAGTTCTTTATGAACAGGGGCTTTGATACTGCTGTTCGATATTTGTTTCGGATATATTGAAATCGACTATACATATATATGTTTACTGAAAAAATCTTAATGAGCACCATAAAGCTTAAGAAAATTTTGTTATAGGAAGATCTCGTTATATCGAGACTTAACTTTGAATAGATGCTTTCTACCAAATAATTATATTGTGCATGAATCGGTTACTTTTTTTTGCAAAACAAGCTATAGACATATCATTTCAGCATCATTTGAGAACGCTGAATTTAATGGCGTTTACCGTTTTTTAATCCTTCGGTCCGTTTTCAAGAAATTTAAGGTTCAAAGTCAAGTATATGTTGATGCAGTTTTTGTTAGAATAACTTTTTTCTCATTAACTTAATCGACTTCATGTCAATGAGTGAAACATTAAAAATTACCTGGAAAATAATTTCTTAAAACAGTTTAACCCTCGAAACCAAACGCTTATGGTTCAAATGCACCTCATAAATAAAAAAAAAACACTTTTTTTCGTACAAAAGTTTTGTTCAAACAAAAATAAGTAAGCTTTTTGAAAGCACTTCATACTTTCTGCGCTACAAATATTTTTAAAAAATTTGTTATTTTCAAGCAAATTCGAGAGTAGACAATTGAGTGGATTTGAAAATTAAATTTTATAAAAAATCCAAGATATCAAAATAATATTTTTCACAAGTGAAGAATATACTATTATCAGCTGATTTGGACCACATTTACAACAGTTTTTATGGATTTGAATAATTATTCAACTTTAAGGGACCTTCAAGAACAAAACGATGACGTCAGATCCCAAAAATTCATTAAATCAATATTCGGCCAAATATCTGGCTCTTCAGCCAACATTTAAAACATTACGACTCGTTGGGATGATATTGTTTAAAGGAAAAACTTAAAAAATATGCTTAAAATGCATGCAATAACAACTTTGTTTGTAACACAACGGTAGACAGAGATAAATGGCTAAAAGCTGTGTAAAAATAATTATATATGCATTAAAAAAAAGAAGAAATATAGAAAAATACTGAAACTATGCTTAACTCAACGTATTTTAAAAATATTTTCTGTGTCACTTCCAAAACAGAACGATCTTGCTACTACTACAGCTGAAAACCCAGGGGTAGGGAAAACTGTGCGGGGCTTGAAGGATTCCTGTGTAGGGTGATAGGACTTCACAGTTCGTTGTTTTAAACGTGAGCTTCTTCATATAACGTTGAACCTGTGTAGCGCAAGTTTACAATGAATGACAACAAAAGTAATAAACTAAATGCGTCAGTCTTAAGTATCCTTAAAAAACTTTTTCAATGACAACGACTTATTTGCTGCTACTAAATGACAAAATTTTTTTATTTAATATACTACTTCCTCTCTACTACACTCGAAGCTTTCTTATTTTCTACCTTGAAGAAACTTTTAACATTTCTGCATTATAAGTTCTCTCAAGTATTAGTAAGATGTTTTCTTACTGGAACATTTTACACTTACACTTGCCACTGGCCTTATCCAGCTATGTACTTTGTGTCATTAAAAAATAAAGACGTGTCCTTTCATTGGCTGTGCTGCTTTATTGTCCTTGAGCTTGTCATTAAAATTCTATTTTAAACAGTAGTCAGCTGTGAGCAAAAAGCGTTTAAACATCAGCACTTGGATGACTGCTACAAAAGCGTATACCACTTTATTGCGAATACAAAAAACACACACACGTATACAGCGCACACACTCCACACACATAAAAGCATTGAATAGACATCAACTAGAATAAATCTATGCGCACTTCCCTTTTATTGTACTCTTGAATGCTGGTGTTTGTTTTTTTTTACTATTGTGTTTATTATTGCTTTGCTGTTGTTGTTGTTGAATCAAGTGTCCTTGACAAACTATTGCTAGTAAAAGAGCTTGAACTCTCATCAGCAAGCTCATCTAATCTGATTATCACTTCATATTCTTGAGGGCACAGTTTAATTGAGTAAACAATTAAATTATTTTGCTTTAGTTGTTTTCTATATTTTTCTTTTGTTATTACTTTAACTTTGTAATCCTTTGCAGACTAGTGCTTGAAGGAAGCTCCAAAGTTGATGAAAGGATGATTGCAGGGAGTTGATTTTTTAATTGGAATTAATTGTAAACACTTATTACGTTTCTCAGCTCAGGCAATGTGTTGCGTAAGCTCTTAATATCCCCCTCTCTCTCAAAGGATTCCTTGGGTTTGAAGAACTATGAAAGTTTTAAGTTAAGGAGTTTGATAAATTGAGAAATTAATAGATCGCAGCAGTTATGTTGCAGTGAAATTGGAAAAATCAACTACATCATTTTAGATAAAAATTTAAAAAAGATCAATTCAGATATAGAAAAGATTAATTTAAAGCCCAAAATTCCATTTAAAATATAGAACAGGTCCATTTAAATGCAGAGTAGATCAATTAAAATTAAGAATATAAGAATGAAATTTAAGAAAAGATTGTGTAAAATTCAGAAAAAATCATTCAATATATGAAAATTTAAATCTACCATAACCATAGACAATGTATTACCATTATCATTACCAGTATCAGCACCATTACTACTAACATCCGAATTTCATTTGACTTATTTTTACTTTCATTGAATCTATTCTGAATTTAAAATGGAACAACAAATGTTAATTTGTTTATTTAAAATTTCATTTGATCGTCTTTGATATTTGATAATTTGAAAAGAAATTCCTCAATTTATTTCTGAATTTTAGTTGAACCTTTCTTAATTTAGTTTGATATATTCTAAATTTTTATTATTCTTCTATATATTATATAAAAGGGTGGGTCAAATTTTTTTGCGAAGTTAGCCCCACCCTAGTGGAGTTCTGTGGGTCATTTTAAAAAACTTTGGTCAAGATAGGTATAGTTCTATCTTGAAATAGGAGCCTTTCAGTTTTCAAAATAGGTATATTTTTGAAAATATTCAAGACTTGGCTGAATTGCATTAAAAGGACAAGAAAAAATTATTTATACGTGTACATGGGGTTTTTTTGGGTCAAGGAATTAATTTTTGTCATTTATTTTTAAATTTGGCATACAACGACATGTGCTTATTAACCGCAAAGGCATAAACTATTGTGAATGTTATAGTTTACTTTATTTTATTTTATTTCATTTCATTTCATTTCATTTCATTTTATTTCATTTTATTTTATTTCATTTCATTTCATTTCATTTCATTTCATTTCATTTCATTTCATTTCATTTCATTTCATTTCATTTCATTTCATTTCATTTCATTTTATTTTATTTTATTTCATTTCATTTCATTTCATTTCATTTCATTTCATTTCATTTCATTTCATTTCATTTCATTTCATTTCATTTCATTTCATTTCATTTCATTTCATTTCATTTCATTTCATTTCATTTCATTTCATTTCATTTCATTTCATTTCATTTCATTTCATTTCATTTCATTTCATTTTATTTTATTTTATTTCATTTCATTTCATTTTATTTTATTTTATTTTATTTCATTTCATTTCATTTCATTTCATTTCATTTCATTTCATTTCATTTCATTTCATTTCATTTCATTTCATTTCATTTCATTTCATTTCATTTCATTTCATTTCATTTCATTTCATTTCATTTCATTTCATTTCATTTCATTTCATTTCATTTCATTTCATTTCATTTCATTTCATTTCATTTCATTTCATTTCATTTCATTTCATTTCATTTCATTTCATTTCATTTCATTTCATTTCATTTCATTTCATTTCATTTCATTTCATTTCATTTCATTTCATTTCATTTCATTTCATTTCATTTCATTTCATTTCATTTCATTTCATTTCATTTCATTTCATTTCATTTCATTTCATTTCATTTCATTTCATTTCATTTCATTTCATTTCATTTCATTTCATTTCATTTCATTTCATTTCATTTCATTTCATTTCATTTCATTTCATTTCATTTCATTTCATTTCATTTCATTTCATTTCATTTCATTTCATTTCATTTCATTTCATTTCATTTCATTTCATTTCATTTCATTTCATTTCATTTCATTTCATTTCATTTCATTTCATTTCATTTCATTTCATTTCATTTCATTTCATTTCATTTCATTTCATTTCATTTCATTTCATTTCATTTCATTTCATTTCATTTCATTTCATTTCATTTCATTTCATTTCATTTCATTTCATTTCATTTCATTTCATTTCATTTCATTTCATTTCATTTCATTTCATTTCATTTCATTTCATTTCATTTCATTTCATTTCATTTCATTTCATTTCATTTCATTTCATTTCATTTCATTTCATTTCATTTCATTTCATTTCATTTCATTTCATTTCATTTCATTTCATTTCATTTCATTTCATTTCATTTCATTTCATTTCATTTCATTTCATTTCATTTCATTTCATTTCATTTCATTTCATTTCATTTCATTTCATTTCATTTCATTTCATTTCATTTCATTTCATTTCATTTCATTTCATTTCATTTCATTTCATTTCATTTCATTTCATTTCATTTCATTTCATTTCATTTCATTTCATTTCATTTCATTTCATTTCATTTCATTTCATTTCATTTCATTTCATTTCATTTCATTTCATTTCATTTCATTTCATTTCATTTCATTTCATTTCATTTCATTTCATTTCATTTCATTTCATTTCATTTCATTTCATTTCATTTCATTTCATTTCATTTCATTTCATTTCATTTCATTTCATTTCATTTCATTTCATTTCATTTCATTTCATTTCATTTCATTTCATTTCATTTCATTTCATTTCATTTCATTTCATTTCATTTCATTTCATTTCATTTCATTTCATTTCATTTCATTTCATTTCATTTCATTTCATTTCATTTCATTTCATTTCATTTCATTTCATTTCATTTCATTTCATTTCATTTCATTTCATTTCATTTCATTTCATTTCATTTCATTTCATTTCATTTCATTTCATTTCATTTCATTTCATTTCATTTCATTTCATTTCATTTCATTTCATTTCATTTCATTTCATTTCATTTCATTTCATTTCATTTCATTTCATTTCATTTCATTTCATTACATATAATTTCATTTAATTTCATTTAATTTAATTTAATTTAATTTCATTTCATTTCATTTCATTTCATTTCATTTCATTTCATTTCATTTCATTTCATTTCATTTCATTTCATTTCATTTCATTTCATTTCATTTCATTTGATTTCATTTCATTTCATTTCATTTCATTTCGTTTCATTTCATTTCATTTCATTTAATTTTATTTCGTTTCATTTCATTTCATTTCATTTCATTTCATTTCATTTCATTTCATTTCATTTCATTTCATTTCATATCATTTCATTTCATTTCATTTCATTTCATTTCATTTCATTTCATTTCATTTCATTTCATTTCATTTCATTTCATTTCATTTCATTTCATTTCATTTCATTTCATTTCATTTCATTTCATTTCATTTCATTTCATTTCATTTCATTTCATTTCATTTCATTTCATTTCATTTCATTTCATTTCATTTCATTTCATTTCATTTCATTTCATTTCATTTCATTTCATTTCATTTCATTTCATTTCATTTTATTTTATTTTGATTTGTTTAATTTTATTTTATTTTATATTTTAGTCAAATTCTAAAATGGATCCAGTGCCGTCTACAAGACGCAACAACATCAACAAGTACCGAAAAAAGTTTGAAACAAGTGTCCTCTCACGATGCACGTTGGGGAAAAGTGAGTCTGAACGCGCTCATTGAGGTAATAACATAATATATAATGATTGCTTTTTTTCATTGATTTTATGATTTTACATACTTTATGTGACCAGACCCATATTAAATATTGTTATAAGCCTTCCCATTTTTTTTTTGGTCGTGGTTCAAAGTGAAGCCTAAGTTGCGAAATTTTTATAATCAATCAAAATTGATTTCATAATATTACTAAAATGTTTATAAATTAAGTAATACTCCATGAAACTTCAAAAGAAATCGCCAACATAATAAATTAACACAGATTTTTAATTTGGCATACATTCCATAAAAATACCAATATTTTATAAAAAAAAATTTAAAAAACTGTTTTCTATGGAATAGAACTTCTACAGGTCATCGAGGGTAAAGATCAGTGCTAGGATTTTATTGTCATTTTTGGACATTTTTAATTTTTAGTGCATTTTTCGGTTTTTAGGTCATTTTAGTGTAATTTTAAAAGAATTTTTTTCGTATTTTTTCGTACTAAAAAATGTAAAAATGCCAATTTTCAAACATATTTCTTTAACAATAGAGTCCCTTTAAACAAAAACATTACCTCTCGAAAAAGGAGTAGCTTTGTTTATAGACCTCGATGAAAAAGATGCTCTGCGCGTGGTGATGAAATAAGTGTTAGACAAAGATGCAGTATATGCAAGTTTTTATTAACTCTATTTTTATGCTCTATTGCTGAAATACTAGGGGGATATAAGACGATCACGTATCGTCTTTTAAATTTGTTCTTATCGTCAGTGCAGAAGTAGAAAGAAGTTTTTCTGTTTACAAAAACATTTTGCCAGACAATCGACGTTCCTTAACTTTTAATTACTTAAAAATTGTACCTTGCAATATAGTGTAACACTATGTACAAAAAATATATAAAATATATTTAAAACTTTTTATGTAATTATTTGCGTTTTTTATGCAATTTTTGTCAGTTTTTAGGTCATTTCTTGCAGTTTTTAGGTTATCAAAGATAGTGTCCTAATGATCAAATGATTAAATAATGATAATGATCAAATCGACGACGCGGTAGCTAGGATCTGTTACGAAGATAATGATATTATTTTAGTCTGCGGAAACCTGCGACAAAATAATTTTTTTTAAAAATCAACTTTTTTTTTAATTCTTCATAATAAATAATGAATTTTTTCTCGTTTCTCTGAAAAATCAGTTTAAGAATTGAAAATAAAAGGTAAATTTTAAGATTGCGGAAATATTATATAATAAATATATAAATATATATATAAAATATAAGTTAAAATTTGAATTAAAATAAAAGTTAAAATTTAATTTTTATTTTTTGATCAAAAATAACAGTTAAAATTTGACTTTTATTTTTTTGATCAAAAATAAAAGTTAAACTTTTACTGATCAAAAAATTAAAAATAAAAATAAGTCATGTATTGGCTTTTATTTTTTCGATCAAAAATATAAGTTAAAATTTGATTTTAATTTTTGTTATAAAAAAAGTTAAAATTTTATTTTTATTTTTTGATCAAAAATAACAGTTAAAATTTGACTTTTATTTATTTGATCTAAAATTAAAGTTAAAATTCGACTTTTATTTTTTTTATCAAAAATAAAAGTCAAAATATTACTTTTAATTTGCGATCAAAAATAAAAATTAAAATTTGACTTCTATCTTTTTGATCAAAAATAAAAGTAAAAATTTTACTGATCAAAAAATTATAAATAAAAATAAGTCATATTTTGTCTTTTATTTTTTCGATCAAAAATATAACTTAAAATTTGATTTTAATTTTTGTAGTAAAAAATACAAGTTAAAATTTGACTTTTATTTTTGGATAAAAAATAACACTCAAAATTTGACTTTTATTTTTTCGAGCAAAAATAAATGTTAAAAGTTGACTTTTATTTTTTTTTTTAGAAATAAAAGTCAAAATATTACTTTTATTTTTTCGATAAAAAAAAGTCAAATATAAGTCAATTTTGATGAAATTAAAATTTGAATTAAAATTTTAAGTTTTATATATGTTCAAAAAAATTAAATTTAAATTTCTATATATAATCGAAAAAATAAAAGTTAAATTTTAAGTTTTATTTTTGATCGAAATAAATTAGGTTAAAAAAATGATTAAAAAAATCAGAAAAATTAAAATAATTAAAGATTTTATTGATTTTGTTGACTTTATATGATTTAAATACAAATTCTAAATGTTTGATAGTTTAAATCATACTTTTTATGCTTTTATAGATTTTAAATTATGATTAAAGATCATTATTCCTTACTAACAAGCATCATATTGCTATATTTAAATATGGAATGACTTACTATTTGACTACGTTTTGAATAAAAATTTCGAAGATAACTTTTATTTTCGGTCCCTGCTCATTTCAGCTCATTCAGCCAAATGCGAAACGAAATCATCGCATTTCACATACAAATTTTCAGTAGCATACAAATTTTCAGTATATTTTTCTTGAACGTACCCTATGGAACATTATTTGAGCCTTAATTAACCAATACACATCAAGCAAAAGTTTGTATCTTTAAAAAAATATCCGTATTAAATGGACTGCAATCTGAGAAAAGTCTCTTTGTAACAATTTTTTAAAAAATACTTAATATTTCCAGCCAAGAGTGATCACTCTTTAAATACAACATTATTTAATATTTTCATCTTGCGTCAATTTCAATTTATTAACAATGATTCGTGGCATTTTCCTATGAAACATCCGGTGCATGGCGGATGCTCTTTGAGATTGTCTTCGGTTTTTTTTTTCATTTTGATTCAGTTTTTTCATCATAATTATATATCCTGTTCTGCAAACAGCAGCTGCATGCATTTCATATGAGTACATGAAGCAAAATAGGTAGAAACAGAACTAACAAGAGAAAGAAAAACAGCGGATGCTTGTACTATATGACCTTCATATATCCTTTAATTTATTTTTTGCCATGTTAGTAATGCAATTTTTCTGTTACCTCTGCCAAAGAGTTAGCCTTTGTTAGCTTTTATGTTGGTTTTTGTTAAAGTAAAAGTTTTGTTTTTTCAATCATGAGTTATTTGTGGTTTTAATACAATAAGATGGCTTAATTATTTTAATATCTCATAAATGCAGACAAGTGAGAATTTAATAAAATTTATTACCTTCAATAACAAAGGCAACGAAGTTAGTTATCTTTAATGTGAATATTTTGTGCGCAGCCCTATGTTTTTTCTCTCAAAAGCTTTGAAGCTTAATTTTAATTTATTGGCCCTACACAAAGTATGTCGCTAACGACAAAAAAAGAGATCCTTATAAGTTTTTAAGCTTTAGAAAAACGCTTGAAGTAAAAACCTAAAAACAAGCAAAAGTGTATTTAAGGATGTAGTCTAGTTCGTCGGCTAAAGAAATAGGCTATTTTTGGGAATTTCTCGTGAGCTTGCTATGAAAGATATGTTTGAAAAATTTGTCAAGGATGATAAATGAAGTCTTAAGTTACAAAAATAAAAAATTGTTTATTAATTTTTTTCAGTTTTTTTTGGAAAAAATAAACAATAAAAAAACAAACGACATAATTTGGAGGCACGTTGGCCCCAACACGATATCTCGGCAACGGCTTATCTGAAACAAAAACCGAAGTGTTTTAGATTCGGTATGACAAAGGCTACAAAATAGACTATTGATATTAATTTTTAACAATTGTTGTTAATTTTTTGTAACAAAACCAACAAAATTGAAAAAAATGTTTTTTCGCTGTTATAAAAAAATATAGTATAAATCAATATTTTACATGATAATAGTTTAGTTTGTGAGTACCCAAAGCGAAATGAATTCGAAAAGAGTTCGAAACGAATCCGCATTCTCGGATATTTTAATCGTTAACGATTATCGTTTTCGAATCGTTTTCGAATACGCGAACGGGAAAAAATCACCATTCTTTAATGAGTCCGAGAATACGATTCGTTAACGAGTACGAGATTGCAATTCGTTAACGAGTCCGAGAATACGATTCGAGAACGATTCGTTAATTAAAAATATCGAATCCTTCTCCAACTGCCTAAAACATAAGATATTTGCCAATAACTTTTTTGCAAAAAAAAACCCAATTTTTCCAGATTTTAAACAGTATCTTATGAGAATTATGATTTTTATACAAGCGAAAAACTGCGAACATCATTATTTTTATTAACATTAAATTAAATTGAAAAACTACCACCATCTGGAGATTTGAACCTCGGCCGTGTGATTGTAAGTGCATGAGTTTATCCATTCGACCATCGCAGTTGTTAAGTAATCGTCGCTTAATTTGCATCACTAAAAATGAGAGCTAGCCTATGGTCGTGGGTTCAAACCCCGACCGGGACAAAAAATTTTTTTTGTGCTGTTTTAAAATATTGGGTTTTTATACAAAATTTTTTTACAAAAGTCCAAAATCTTATTTTTTTTACATTTTTTATAAGCTCTTTTTTATTCTATATTTAAAAAAATTTGTTTTTGCTTTAAATATGTAATACTAACAACGAACTAAAAATAATGGATTTATTTTTAAAAATGTTTTAAAGAAAAATTTTTAAAAGGAAATGAAAAAACGAATACAAGATCTCGGACTCGTAAACGAGCTCGAAACGAATACGAATCTCGGATCCATACAAAATTATATCAAAACACTTAGAATTTTTCCATATAAATTTATTCATAGAGAATTTTATAAAATGACTTAGAATTTTTTCAAAATTAAAATGATGAAAATTTTAATTGAAGTATTTTTAGCAGCAAACAATGAAAAAATACTTCTTATTAAAAAAATTATATATTTTCATATAAAAAAGTCCGACTCGTAAACGAACTCGCAGCAGGCACGAGATCTCGGATCCATACAAAATTATGCAAAAAATACGTTAGTTAAAATCAAAAAATATTTTTATAATTTTTATATGAAAAATTTCATTTATATAATTTTCTATGAAGAAATTTTAATAAAAAAATTCTAAGTCTTTTTGCATAATTTTGTATGGATCCGAGATCTCGTGTTCGTTTACGAGTCCGATTTTTTTGTATGAAAATATGTAATTTTTTTAATAAAAAGTATGTTTTCATTGTTTGCTGCTAAAAATACTTCAAATAAAATCAAAAAATTTTCATAATTTTTATTTGAAAAAATTCTAATTTTTTTTATTTGATTTTGTGTAAAGAAATTTATGAACATTTTTTTTCATATATCATATATTTGAGTTTTTTTTAATGTTTATCATTTTCACTGAAAAAATTTTCAAGTTTTTTTTAGGATTAGCCACTTAGAAAAATATATGGATCCGAGATCTAGTGTTCGTTGCTACCTCGTTTACGAGTCCGAGATTGTGAGTCCGAGATCTCGAGCTTTAATCCTTTACGAATCGTTCTTCGTTTGGTGTTTATTGGGTATTTATGTTTAGAATATGTGGTTAAAATTTCAGAACGATTGGCTCGGAGAAATCATGTTGGGAGTCCGTGAAAACGTAGTTTTGAAAAAAGCGAGTTTTGAGTTTTGTAAGCGCTCAGGTACGTGCGTGCAGGTAGTAAGCTTTAGATTGAAAAAAATACTGCTCGGATCTTCATAAAAATTTAATATAATATTCTCATAAAACATACATTATTCGAAAAATGTAAAAAAAAATTCCGAAAGTGACAAACTAGACTACACCCGATGCCACACCGATTGAGGTGAGTTGCCTGCTGCGGTGTAATAAATATAGAATGGGTTATTATGGCAAACCGTGACTATCTGAAAACTTTGTTAAATTCCAAGATGCTGATTTAATTAATGACGCTATCATTAGGTTGTTAACAGTTAAAAACAACTAAAAGCTGTCTCAAATTTGCTACGAAATTAAAGACTGAATGAAAGGTGGTCAGTTAAGTAGGGATCAGCAAATGAAAGGATTAAATGGGTATAAGAAAGGAATAAATGTATCCTTTTTTAAAGATATTTTTTTAACTTAATTATTGCATTGATTGGAGCCTGCACTCGGTTTAGTTAACGTGCGTCTTATTTTTACGCTTTATTTGGAACTAGTTATTTGGTTTATTGATTATTTACAAATTTGGGTAACTCTGTATCTATTTTTGCATCTGTATCTGTATCTGTATTTATATCTATATCTATATCTATTCTATATCTATATCTATATCTATATCTATATCTATATCTATATCTATATCTATATCTATATCTATATCTATATCTATATCTATATCTATATCTATATCTATATCTATATCTATATCTATATCTATATCTATATCTATATCTATATCTATATCTATATCTATATCTATATCTATATCTATATCTATATCTATATCTATATCTATATCTATATCTATATCTATATCTATATCTATATCTATATCTATATCTATATCTATATCTATATCTATATCTATATCTATATCTATATCTATATCTATATCTATATCTATATCTATATCTATATCTATATCTATATCTATATCTATATCTATATCTATATCTATATCTATATCTATATCTATATCTATATCTATATCTATATCTATATCTATATCTATATCTATATCTATATCTATATCTATATCTATATCTATATCTATATCTATATCTATATCTATATCTATATCTATATCTATATCTATATCTATATGTCTATCCATATCTATACTATTATATAAAATTGTAGTGAAAATTTAATGTTACAACATAGTACTGGGCCCATTTTTTTGAAAAATTTTTTAGAATTTCATATTTGTGTTACAGATTTATTTAGGAGTATTTTTCTTTCGAAATTTTAATAATAAGTATATTTAATTAAGGTATTAAGTTTTTTAAGAAATCATCTCAGCTGCAACGCATTGCTTATTCGTTGGCTTTTAACGCGTTTGTGTTGCGAGAGTTTCAATAAACTCCATGTTGCTCTCTTATTTTCTCTTTCTCTTCGTGCTCAGCTAGCACAGCGCAACAAAAAAAAAGAACTGATGAGCCCAGTTTTACCAGATTTTGAGAGAGATCATTTTCGTTTTGTTTAAGCATTTTAATAAGTTTTTCCCGTTCTTCCCTTAACACTTACCCGTTTTTCATCCTTCTCACCTAAAGTGACGTCATTATAATAGGAAAATCTTCCATTCCAAAAAATTATAAAAATATTGGTTTAAAATTGATATTTTTTATATTAGGGGCATTCCACGGGAAATGGAAAAAAGAGCTATTTCCTTAAATTGATAGGATTATAACCAATTTTTTCTTAACGCAATGCATAATAGTTAAATTTACATGATCTGTGAAAACTATTTAGAATAAACAAGATTAAGTATTTTTTTCACTATGACTAGCTGTTGTTTATTGTGAACGAGTCATACGATTTTTCCCACCAGTTAAACGATGTCCCACCAGTCACAATTTCTACTTTCTTTGTTTAGTTTCTTGTAGAAACTAAATTTGGTACTAATTTTCAGTTTCTGTTAAAGCCTACTCAATCATTTCATAGCATAGTAAAAGACATCTGGCTATATTTAGTATTTGGGCTAAAATCTCTATTGACTGTGCAGAAGGTGGAGGTGAGGTATTTTTAACTGTCCCACTAGTCACATTCCTTTAACCAATGAACTACCACCAAAATATTTATATGAGTTATTTTTTCGGTAAAAGTTCTTTAAGTCGGTTTATAATCTATTGTAAAATATCTATTTGATCATTATATTACATCAAAATACAAAGTTACAGGTCTAAACATTAGGGATTCTGGAATAAACTTTCCCACCAGTCGATATGGAAAGCCCCATTAGTAAAAGCTTTTACACATTTAAATAATATATTTACACACCCTGAGTTTCAAATTTGAAATATTTGGATAAAAACTGAGTCCCATAAAAGTAATGTCATCCAAATAATACAACATTGAAAACTTGGAATGTACTTAAATACGACTTTGGGGGTTTCTAAACTTCGGTCCATTCGAAGATTTCTTACTAGTTTTTATATGGACTTAAAAGATTGTGATAAAACTTGGTATCTAGGGTTTTGTGAGGTTGCTGATTTTGATTTTAACATTAGATTTTCAAAATTCAAAATGTGGCTACGTTGACTATAAACATAAATGAATAAGTGAACCCGAAAATTTTTGGTTAATAGTATAAAAATTTAGCAAAATTGAAATTATACATATTTTGCAGAGTTTTAACTGTCTTCAACGTCATTATCAAACTCGTCATCACAATCAAATTTTTCATTACCTCAGAAAGTGACACCACAAACATTTTTAATACAATTTGATGAAATTGTGCTTTAATTTTTAAGCCTTTTTTTCGGTTGTGTGGTCCGAGTAAATCGACGTTATTAATAAAGAGGGGAAAAAAGGGGACCCACACTTGACTTTTTTGCACTAATTATATGTTATTTGTTCGACCTTATAAAGAAATATCGTGGAACTTTTGGATCTTTTCTTATAGCTCTAGCTTTAGTCATAATTAGTCAAGTAGCTGTGCAATTTTTCATATGCAATTTACCGATATAGGTGCTTGAAAAGAAAATTCAACATTGCATACACGCACAGACAATTGTGACGAGTAAAAAAAATTATGGGTTTATTGCAGACTAGGGTGTCCCAAAAAATCATGTTTGATGTCCGCGGCTTTTTCACTTCCATATGACCTTAGAAACACCCTCTGTGAAGCGCATCTCAATTGGTAAAGGTTTAGTTGTCGCGAATTCATTTTATAATTTTCCCATACGATTTGTATGGGGAAAATCAGTTTTGCTGGTAAATTGAATTAACAGCTATTATCTTTTAAGCAAAATGGTTAAAAAAAGTATTCCCTCAAATGTTGTCTGTTATGACATATTCAAATTTCATCTTCATCTGATTATTATTTGGTGGTCTGTGGCTCACTTCTTAGAGCTACCTATATAAATGAATACTTTTACTTAGAATTATTTCATTAAAATCAATGGCCCATTATCATAGTCAAAATAAATTTAGTGCAAACTTTTTGACAACATCCCAGCAAAAAAAGTGCTTCCAAAAGAAGGTAAAGTGGCAGGGAAAGTCTTGAATTCCATCCCTTCCACTTTCATACCCAGAAGGCATTCTTTTAACATATGCATGTCATTGGGAGGAATGCTTTCCTTAATCTTCTCTAGAAGTGCTTCCAGAACTTTTTCAATGGAAGATTTTTTTGAGCCCTTAAATGAAAGAATTCTAGTATCCCACGAAAAATATCCCTTTTTCCCGATTTTCTCGCAATTTTAGTGTTGGAAATGGGAAGTGTTTGGGGTTTGTTTGGGGTTTAAAAAAATCCTCGTAAAATATCCCTTTTCCCGATTTTTACGGTCTTTTGGTGTTTGAAGTAGAAAGTGGTTGCGTCTTGTTGAAGTTTTGAAAAATACCACGGAAAATAAAAAATGCCTGAAAAAATAATTGAAATTAGATGCTATTTGAATGTCTTTGAGAAGTGGTTTATGAGAATGCTTCTTGAAAGCACTTCTTGATAAGGCTTAGAAGAAGCACAATTGGATCTAAAGAATGTCTTCTGGAAGCAGTGTCCCTAAGAATGCATGTCACATTTGTAACAAAAATTTTGCTGGGATATTATATTAAAAAACTGTCAAAAATAATGGGGAGATAATGGGCCAATATCTCTTAGAGCACTCCATTTTCATTATTCTTATTGGTCTTAAATTTTAGATAATGATAATTGAAATGCACAAGAAGAATAAATTCATAGGGTTGTTATATATTTTTGGATTAAAAGTTACAACAAGTAGGTTTTTTGTCTTTATATTTTTATTTTTTAATCGTTTTGGACAACCACCAAATAAAAATCCGATGAAAATGAAATTCGGATGTGTCATAACAGACAAAATTTGAGGGAACACGTTTTTTCAACCATTTTGCTTAAGGTAATGGCCCATTATCATAGTCAAAATAAAGCCGACTTTTAATTAAGTGTAAGCATTTTTGACAGTTTTTTAATACAATATGTTGTCAAAAAGCTTGCACTAAATTTAAAGTCGACTTTATTTTGACAATGATAATGGGCCAATGGCTCTAAATTTAATTTACCAGCAAAGCAGATTTTTCCCCATACATATCGTGTGGGGAAAATTAGAAAATGAATTCGCGGTCGCTAAATCTTTACCAATTGAGATGCTCTTCGCAGAGGATGTTTCTAAGGTGAAGTGGAAGTATTAAAGCCGCGGACATCTGTCAAAATAAAAATAAAAAATTTTTTTGGGACACCCTAGTACATATATAGAACATATAAAGCGTACTAGTGGTTGCATTGAAGACAAAAAAGTTCTACTTTTGTCGTCGTAATTTCGCTATTCGTCTATTTGTCACTATGTGCGTTGATGCGAATCCGCACTAGTTTGTCATCGAAGGTGGCTCAAATGAAGTGTGCCATTTAAGGGTTAAGACTAAACCAAATTCATAAGAATAAAATGGCTTACATTGTAAATTCTACGCAATTTAGAAAATCGTTACCATCAGCTGTATCTGTAAAAATCATTATCCTTAGTAAGCTTTATAAAAGCATTAACTCTAATGAATATTACTTAAAAGCTTCCATATTTCTTTCTTAACAGCTGCCTCTTATTTTTAACTTGAGTAAACTTAAAATGTTTCATATAGAATTGCTTTAATTTTTTTTTTGTTTTTATAACATGCAATGCATTTGCTGTTTTTTTAATTTTTTTACCTTTCATTAAAAATCCTGAATTCACCTGCCTCCACGTCGAGCAACAGTAGCTCACTATAGAAACTCGAAGAGGCGGTATTATAGAATGGGCTCAGCAAATCGACGTCGGTAGCAGCCACAGTTGAAACAGCACTTGATGCTGAGTGTCCACGTGCGTTGGATTTGGTGCCTGTCATCGTCACGACATCCATCAGCTGCGTGAACACATTAGTTCTGCAGAGTGTGGAAGATGTTTGGAAGCATGTTATTAATATCTGAGTGTCTGTGTAGCATGTTATTTTGCACAGAGTGAAGTATTTGTGCTCTCTGCTTTGTGGTTTTGCTTTTTTTACTGTTATTTCAATAAATTAAATTTTTTTAGTAGCCACATTTTTGTGGGTTTCCTTTCAAAAGTAATTTTATGGATTTTTCTTTGTTAGATTAAGACTTAGCTTAACATGATAATAAAAGTCAAACAAAATAACAATAAAACAAAACATGCTTTAGACAATGTGTATGCATATGTATGTGACAATGAAAGAAATGATTTTGCTGAAATTTGATTTGCATATCAAAATATTTTGGCCCTCAATCACATGCTGCGGATATTCTTTTGAGCTGCAATGCCAACACAGCCCCACATAAATATATATATATATTTGTTAGATTTGTAAACAACTAGACAGGTTCAAACAAACATTCATACACACAGGCACACATCTTCTGCGTTTATTTGTAAACATACAGGAATTTTGAAATGTATGTGTACTAACGCAACATTTGACTCTATGATAAACATACACAGCAAAATGTAAAATATTGTCATAAGTAATACTATTAACTTAACTTCACACATATTTAAACTGACGTTAAGTATATTGTTGTGAAATATTATTTAGAAACAATGCCATCAGAAGTTAAGACAAATGCTTGAAACTGGTTAACCCATTAAACGCCGACGGTGCTTTAAAGCAACGCTTATATAAAAAAAATCTCAAAAATCAACGCGTTGAGCTTTTGATTTGAAATTTGGGGGAGACAAAGTGTAGCCTATTGACTTTCAAGGCAGCTAATAAACTTTCGAATTACTTAAGGGGGAGAGGTACCTTTGGAGTTACTGGAAAAATCACCTTTTTTAGACATTTTTTTAAACAGTTTACTAAACTTAAACAAAGCTGTTATTTAGCAAATTACGACTGAAATGTAAAGTCAAAAGATCAAACTAAAGTTCAACAAGTAAAAGCTCCACTGCAAGTGATCTTTCAACCTTTTAAATACTTAGATATTTTTTAAATGGTGTTGCTTTAAAAACACCTGATATGAAAACCGCTCCAATACATTGTGTTTAGTCCTTGTTCAAGTAAAAGTTAACTGTTTTCTCTGAAAATACTAATCGGTTTTATTTTTGATTTATTGCATTGGGTGTAGGGATGGCAATTTTTTGAGTTTTTTCGATCCCGGGATATTCGGGATCTGAAAATACAATCCCGGGATCGTCCCGAAATGCAAGAAGTTTTTATTTCGTTATTTTTTTTTGGCCAAAAAGTGCAACGCATTCACTTCTATTCTTTTATAGTACATACTCTTTATTAAATTGATATAACAAAGAAGTACAATTTGTACAAATCCATCAAAAAAAAAAACCAAACATAAAATTTAACCAATCATATATCTTCAGTAGTTTATAACATAGTTTTTGTAATACAGTGCAGTCTCGCTAATCCGGACACATATAGTTACGGTGTATGTCCGTATTGCTGGATGTTTCCGGAATACAGAAAGAAGAAGAATTTGTTAAACAAATTTGAGCATATTTGAATGCACAGTTGAGTCTTATTAATTCAAACGCTTTTACTAAGAAATTTTTGTAAAGAAATTTTTTATAAAAACACAAATAATAGGTCTGTTCTCGTACTCTAAAGTTTTAGTCCAATTTACCAGGTTTCCCGGTTTTAGTCCGTAAAACGTTCCCGTACTTGAAAAAATGGTAAAAGAGAGTGCAGTAGATAGAGGGAGTACAAAATTTCCTCTCACTGTCAAAAATTCCAATTTTTAGTCCGAGAAATGTGTTCTGGTAAAAATGGTTAAAGTGTCAAACTGCTTAAAAACAGCTGTTTACAAGTAAGCAAGGATAAGTTAGCAAAACATAAAAAGTTCTTTGATATAAATAAAAACTATTGGAATGGCCACTAGAAACATGTTAAATTGTAAAAAACTAAAAATAAATGTTTATTAGAAAATTATTTCAATATTGTAATGCATATGAATGTGAAAATTTTTATTCATTTCGACAAACGATTTTATTTGGCAGCTTATACCATTTTATTCCGAAAAACGTTCCAGTACTTTTTAGTGTTTCTATCTGTTTTTGAGAGATTTTTTTTTGTGCTTACGCTTTTGACAGTTTTACCATTTTTAGTCCAAAAAGTACGGGAACAGACCTATAATGCTTTTAAACTTAAAAATTAATTTCTAAAATTACAAATAATAAAATACAATTGTTTCACAAAATTACTTTCACATAATGCCTTACCTGATATTTTTTTCCCCCGGAATAAATTTGGTTCAATCATTTTGCCTTTTCTTTGCTAAAATTTCATTTTGTCTGATCCTTGGAATGCTTGCGGCACATATTTTTGAATTTGTCTTTTTATTTTTCTTTATATCAAAAATTGTAGATTTTGATAATTTGTGATTATCACGCACTGATTTTCATAGTTTCAATAAAATCTGACATTTTGCACCTCTGAAAGATTTATCGTTTTATGTTGCCTTTTTGTCCCTGGCATTTTAAGAATCTAACTACTCAAACTTTTCAAATTTTAATATTCACACCATTATCAACATGTAGATAAAAATGCAAGGCGTAAATTAAATGAACCGAATGACAATATGCAGGCAAATAAGCCTTGTTCTCACAAAAACCCCCGTTTAATTAACAAAATGCATTTGAAAAGAAAACGTTGACTTGATTTACATAGCGACAGTCAATTTGTAAACCAAACATAATCGATTTGGTTTTCTGTCCGAACTATAGAGGTAAAATATCAAAAATGTCCGAAGTGTAGAGATGTCTGTATTACTGGGAAGTCCGGTATTGCGAGTGTCCGGATTAGCGAGACTATACTGTACATGCACAAATACATATTATCGGTTTAAGCTTAGTATGCTGTAGAAGGTAAAAAAAATTTTCCGTAAGAAATGCATCGCGTTTTTGACAGCGAAAAGGTAGTGAAATTTTTTTTCTTCGTTGGTTAGTACGCTGTTGAACCGAAAAAATTGTTCAAAGCAGCCAAGTTCACAATCATGATTGGAGAGTTAAAATGTCAAAATTTCGCTGCCTTCAATATGGCCGTACATTGAATTGGCGTGGAAATTTGACATTCAACAATAGCGTTCAACTAACACATTCAACAAACACTTTATGGTAAGTATGTGTTAGTGTTGAAATTTTAGTGAACCAAAATTTTGCGTGTAGAATTAAATGCCTAAAAATTTTTGTTCGTACAGCATACTAAGCTTTAGCAGTAACTGCTTACATGAAATTATTTTAAATCAGTATTTAAACAGCAATTGTTTTAAAATAAATTTTTTTTTAGATTGACTTGCTATCGACTTCTATTGGATTCTCTTGCAATTTCATTCTGTACTTTCGGGACAATTCTCTTTGTTTTGCTCTATAAACCATCAGTTTTTGTGGGTTATTTTTGATTTTGTCCATGTACCGCCTTTGCTTTTCATTTGTTTTATTCATATTTTGTTGGTCCATCTAAATTTAAATTAAAAAAAAATTAAAAATAACCAAACAAAAATAATTTTTTTAGAAGGGATTGCACTTACGGTCACTCACACGACAAACTTTCGCAATGAATAAAATATAAATTATTTGAAAAAAATTTTATTTAATTTTATTTAACTGATTGTTGAACCAATCTCACGTTAACTACAAATTTGCTTCCACTCTTATCAATTAATGCAATCGCTTTGACAACTTATGCTGTTTTTCGGTCACTCACACGACAAAAGAAGATCAGATTAAAAATTAGCACAAATACGGTTAATTCGTGCTCTGTTGTCTCTCTTTGTACTTTTTACCGTTACTTCACTTATCTAAGTACAATTAAAGAAGAGAAGCTCTACGGCAAGAGAACTCTAAATGTAATAAATATTTAAACGAAATAAGCCTATAAAACATACCCAGTGCAAGATGCATACAAACTCAACTTCGCTTACAATTATTTTTTACATATGAACTTTTATTCACAATTTTAACCCAAAAATATAGAATTTCAATATTTCTAAACAATATATAATGAAAAACGGCAAGATCTTCGGTACTTTTGTTTGGGACTCTTGGTTGACCTTTTCGCGGAAATGCCCATATGGCATTTATTTGCAAAAATTCTTGCAGTAAAGTGTACAAATTATTTTACTGTTTTTGTCATCAAAACAATCTTCTTTGGGTTTTTTAGCGATTATTTTTTATCAAAATATGTTTTTTATATTTTTTATAATTTATGTAAAATAATTATGTAAAAAAATTTCCCCAATACCTCTTTCCAATCTAAAGTTATGGCTACACTCAGAGAAAAAACAGAGGGATTAACAGTGAAAACTGTTAAATCCCATCAAACAGATGAGTTTTTCAAATTAACAGTCTGGACTCTCAATAAAACAGCTGTTTTATTCAATTCCTAACTGAATTTTCTTTTCTTTTATGTGAATATGTATTAATATCAGCCATCCTAGTGCAGGACAATTGAAAATTCAAATGAGAATTGAGTAAAA